>JAXIVJ010002485.1:12500-105000 GCA_036785665.1 Chirona hameri
TCTAAAGTACAGCAAAGGCCCTCTACAGATCGGCAGGGGCCTCTAAAGGCCAGCAGATGACCATCTGTAGATCGGCAGGGCCTTCTAAAGGCCGACAGAGGGCCTTCTACAGATCGGCAGGGCCCCTTAACCCTATTTGTAACAGGCTCCTGGCTACCCCTATTTGTAACAGGGGGGGGGGGCGGATTCCGCCCCCCCCCCGGAGATATCGAGATCTACCCGTCCGATTTTCAAAAATGAAACGGCGTTTGGTTCCCCTCAACACGATCTACATTTATAAATAATAAAAAATCTAAATTTTTGATAGGGGGGCAACAGGGGGGCAAAAACCACAAATTTTAGTGGTATTTTTGATCCCACATAGCTTTCATGTTTATCAACCGATTTTAACACAATTAATACGAATCGATAGAGATTGAATTGGAAATTGATATATGACAGTGGCGTTTGAAAATTCAAGAATCATAGGCGTGTGCAGGTCACTCAATATGGGGATGAAGTAAATGCGTAATAAAACAATTTTTTGATGTGTTTTTTTAAGAAATGAAATGGTATGTGATTGTGACATTAGGCAAAACAGTTAAAAATCATTTTTTTTTTGCCATAGGCGGTACCAGGTTAGTGAAAAAGGGGGGTAAAATTGGAAAAATATTAACCGCAGACAAGTTGCTACCCAGCACTATAAATATGTTACTCATCGTAGATAGTTCCTTTTTGCATGTTGTACTTCATAATAGGCGTATCCAGGATCCAAACTGGGGCGGCTCAAGACCTTTTGATAAGTATATTATCTGCTATTATGATACTAACTAGTCAACAGTGACTATTTCACTTACAACTTCAATTAACATTGCTTACCCCCCTTTTACTCTACCTGGACTCGCCTATTATCTTATAATCGTTCGTAGAGTAGCCTGTGGTGCGTGTTTCATCCGAAAACTACAGTATGTTATGTCATTGTACGCCCATGCCTCTTAGTTTCCTTGCAATAATATAACCCCCTTTCTTCCATTCCTGAGCGCGCCTCTGCAAAAAAATGACTTTATTCCCTTTCCTGGCCTCATATGTGCATATATAATTATAAGCTAACCGTCTATTGCGCCGTTATCGCTGGCATATCGTCATCACCAAGCCAGTCACCCCCTTTTCATGTGCCGGAACACGCCCCTGAAACTCTATATGTAATAAATTATGCAAATAATGGAAGCAGAAGCTATCTTTCACATCTTGATAACTATAAATGTCCCTTACATTGCTCTATTTGCTTCCCGCCAAGCATTGAATATTTCCTGGAAACCCCCCCCCCCTTTTCAAGCCCCTGAAACCGCCTCTGCCATGAAATTTTAATGATATTTCATTAACATCAACTAATTTTCACTTGTTGCAATCACCGTGAACCGATGTAACTCCTTCATACTTGAGGCAGTTACGAAGAAACCGTGAAGATCGCATTTCCATATTATCGCCAAATATCGCCTCTGAACCCACCCAAAACTGTACCCTGGAACCGCCTCTGTTCAGGTTAAGAACTCAAAATTTTGACTCCAAATGCGGTATTCAATTCTATGAAAAGTCCCAAAATTGAATGGGCCTGCTCCCAGCCGTTCTGGAGATATCTGCGAAAAACATGAGGGGGGGGGGGGGCGGAATCCGCCCCCCCCCCCCCCCTGTTACAAATAGGGTTAAGGTCAACAGAGGGCCCTCTACAGATTGGCTGGGACACTGCAGATCGACAGGGCCCCTAAAGGCTGGAAGAGGGCCCTCTACAGGTCGACAGGGCCCTCTAAATACCGACAGAGTCCCTCTGCAGATTGGCAGGGCCCTCGTAAAGGCCGGATAAAGGTCGACAGGGCCCTCAAGAAGCCGTCAGGGCCCTCACAGGCCGTCATGGCCTTCACAGGCCGTCATGGCCCTCACAGGCCGTCAGGGCCCTCTAAAGGCCGTCAGGGCCCTCTACAGGTCGGCAGGGGCCTCTAAATGCCGGCAGAGGCCCTCTACAGATTGGCAGGTTGATCTACAGATTGACTAAAGGCCGGCAGAGGGCACTCTCCAGATCGGCAGGAACCCTCTACAGATCGACATGGCGGGGGGCATGACCCCTCACTTTTCGGCCATTTATTTTGCTAAAATATTTTGTTTTGCTTGGTAATAATTTGTTTTGATGTCAAAGGGTTCGCCAAGACGAGAAGATCCCAAATCTGCAAGAAAAATATTCCATATGGGGGGTTGGGTTTCTCTTAAGACGTGATCAAATTTCAACTGCACCCCCCCCCCCCCCCCCCTTCGTGACGTTCCTACATCCCCTGAGCCGAGGCCACGCGGCGGCCGACGACACCGGACCAGTGCAGTGTGAACCGGTGGTGGTGCGAGTTATCTCCAGTTTTAATACGCTGCGCCAGGCGACAACGCCACCTCACATCTCCGTCATCAGATCCTCTAGGCCAACGGACTTCATAGGCCTGGGCAATACGACTAAACGTAACTTTGCAGTAGTCCACTAGGGCTTTGTATAACTCCGCATTTCACTACACATTTGGTAAAACCAACATCCAAGGCAGAACATCGTAATTATAGTTCGCTGTTAGAAATATTCGAGCATCAGGCAGCATGTATTGTTCCAAACCACAGCCCTCAGTTACGGTAAAGACAACTATGCATATCGAAAGAGAAACACCCTTGCATACTATTTGCACACCATCACCATTTGTTATGAAATGCAACACCTCGCCGAGCGCCACATAATTCCGGAGTTGCGGCGCCCTAAACCCCCAAAACACTCACGGGCACCTCGCGGACATTGCAATCTTCTTGCAGATATACGGCAATAACGGCATTTAACAGCCATCCAAAATCACAAGCAGCCGATTCGGTCGCAACATTTCAGACAAATCAATGCGGACCAATGGACGCCGCATGATCCCGGCGGTTGGCACCCTAATTCTCCGGCACCACCACGATCCAGTCTAGTTCGTAACAGCCCGTAACCGTAACTTCAGTAGATGCGACACTAGGTGTACTTGTACTTGCACTTGTACTATGTACATCATATCTCAGCTGAAACAACTTCAAAAGTCGCATAACAAGATGGTACGCTAGGTTTAGCCACGTCATACAATATCGCTTAAACAGCATCCTTACTCTGTTGATTGGCCCCACACCACTCGTTCACAGCTTTGTCTATGTCCCACACGACGGCACCGTATTCATAAACACGCGCCCTCGAGCAGTACCCGGACACACGGCGAGAAGCAGCACTAGGCCTCCACCAGGTTAACTAGCTGCCCCGCGTCACCGTGGCATCCCACCACCACCAACTAGACGATACTGGCGCCTACATATTATCACCTGAGCCACTTTTGCTGAGCCTGCTAGGGGCCGTTTGCACTATGTAACGGTACGTCTATGCGACACCAACACGCACTGCTGGCTGGCGTGTTTGTACCAAAGGCTGACGACCCGTAGACCGGTGACCGCTGGCCACTGGCCCTATTGCTGAGCATATGACTCAGAAGTTATTTGTAGTGCTTGCTAAGGTTACTTGTGCTACTGAGGTATAGTTCTGCTCGGGAATGTATTGTGGCCCTTGCTGAACATCTGTCATGACAGTTACATGACTGAACATCTGTCACATCTGTCATGACAGTTATGTGTAGCACTTGCTGAATATCTGGTTGGGAAGTTGCTTGTATTGTTTACAAAGAGCCTGCCTCGGAGGTTACTTGTTAGTGTTTGCTGATGGCCTGACGGCTCCGTAGTTTACTTGCTGTAGTGTTTGCTGAGCGCCCGCTCCGTCGTTTACTTGTTGTAGTGTTTGCTGATGGCCTGTTCGATGTCCTGCATGCCGGCCAGCAGCTGCTCCTCCATCCACGGCAGCGCCACCACCTGGACGCCGAGCGGCTGGCCCAGCGCGCCGCGCGTCGCCTATAGGAACACACACGCAGACAGGCTCACACATGAGTGACGGTACAGAGAAACGTACCAAAACACGGAAAGGCTCACACATGAGTGACGGTACAGAGAAACGTACCAAAACGCGGAAAGGCTCACACATGAGTGACGGTACAGAGAAACGTACCAAAACGAGGCACATGGGTGGCCAGCACATCCGAAAGAAAGTATTACCTACTAAGACATACACATGTTTCTGGTACTGAGGCATCAGGCCGGACATTCTGTATGAAGCTTAAAGTGCTGTTTTTATACACCTACTTAAGTCTGCAGCATTTCTATGATCGCCTTTATCTCCAAGCACTGTTTAACACACACTTCTCAATAGATAAGAAGCTTGAGCTTGAATCTCGCTGGCCCTGCTCCGCCCCTTCAGCATCACCTGGTCACTGCATCTCGCCCTGTCCGTGCGGGCCCTCACCTCCTTGATCCACTTGATCTCGACGCTGGGCGTGGGGTAGCTCTCCAGGGCGGCCTGGTCCTCCTCGGTCTCCTGATCCACCGTCAGGATGCCCGCCGGGAAATTGAGCAAGTTCATCAGGCTCATGTACAGACCGCCCACTGTCAACATACACATATACAGGCTCTCAGGTGCTGCATCAGACGTACCACGTGGTCTGAGCGACCCGGCTGCGGCAGACGGGAGACGCACACAGCAGTTCCGCGAGGCGAGTTGGGGAGCATAGCAAAACAATCAGTGTTTAACACTTCCATTTCCCAACTGCTCTAAACAGCCAAGTACCGCGCCTCTATTTCACCAAATAACGTGCAGATAGAGCACATGTTGCATTGCGCCAGCCCCAGCCGGGCGGGGGCGGGGGCGGCCGTACCGAACAGGTCGCCGATCTTCTGTCTGGGCGGCGGTGGGCACGCGAAGCCAGGCATGATGAGCAGGTCGAGCCGGGCTGAGCGCCAGCGGGCCAGCGTGCGCTGCACGTACTGATCCCAGTCGGCCTGCACGGCCACCGCCTGCTCCGTGTTCCCCGTCCACGCTGCAGAGGTCACACAGAGGTCACACAGAGGTCATACAGAGGTTACAAACGTCATGCACGGCCACCGCCTGCTCCGTGTCCCCCGTCCACGCTACAGAGGTCACACAGAGGTCATGCAGAGGTCACACAGAGGTCACACAGAGGTCATGCAGAGGTCACACAGAGGTCATGTATGTCGAGTTCACAAACCGGCTGAGCACAGGACACTGTATTGCCGACGCGGGCCGCAACCAAACTCTCTCCTCACCGATCAACACCACACATCCCCTCACCCCATAGCCACCGACCAATCACAGGTAAGCATACATCGCGTGACCGGCCGGGGCGACCCGGTGCCCGGTCACGCCGGACCGGTTCGAACCGGTACCGGCAGGCGAGGCCCAGACCAGAACATCTCCCTCCCCCACGGAACTTCCGCATGAAGTTCTAGTTTTGGCAGCCGAGCCTGTCCGGAACACGCCGCTGCCGTGTGCTGCGCCTCAGGATCGAAGAGGGCAGCTGGAACCGTACGCGTCGTTGTGGGGCGGCGTCGGCCGAATGTGAAGACTCGTCGTCCACAGCCGACGATGACCCGTCAGTTGTAGACGGCGTGTGTGCGGGCCGGAGGAAGCGCCTGTTCCTCCACAGGACCCGCCCGCTGGGCAGCTTGACGTGGTAGTCCCGCTTGTATCCGACGCCGACAATGACGCCTACCTTGTCCCACCGCTTGCTGACCGGGTCTTGAAGTCGGATGTCAGCTCCAATCTTGAGCGGTGTCAGCGTGTGTGCAGAGGCGTTGTAGTGCTGCTCCCTCTGTAGGCGGTCCCGAGCAGCCTTGGCATCGCATTCGTCGGCTCGTTGTTGCCACTCGGAGGCGAAGGCGTTCCGGTGGGCTAGAACCCACGAACGGATCGGATGGCCGAAGACGATCTGAACCGGGGAGCGGCCGTTGGCGCCAGGTGTGTTTCGTAGCTCGAGAAGCCCGCGGTGCAGCCGCTCGTCGTCAATGGAGCCGTTAGTGGTGGTCTTGGCGAGAAGGTGTTTAACCGTCTTCACAGCTGCTTCAGCGTGTCCGTTAGACTGGGCGTAGTACGGTGTGGAGAAGACGTGTGCCACCCCCCCAACGCTTGAGGAAGACGGCGACTTCTCGGCTCTTGTACTGAGGACCTCCATCTGTCCGTAGCCGCACTGGGACACCGAGCGTGACGAACACTTCTCGGAGACTGGATGACCTGTCGACTGGTGGTGTCCCCGCGCGGGAACTGGAAGATCACTGGCCAGTTGGAAAGTCTGTCCACGCAGACTAGGAAGTCCCTTCCGGCGAGGGTGAAGATGTCGGACGACATATCCTCGAAGATCCGAGATGGCGGTGATTCATCCGCCATCGGCTCTTGTGGCAGGCTGGCTCGGCGCTCCTGGCAGGCGTTGCAGGAACTCACGGTGTTGATGATGTCGCTGTTGATTCCTGGCCACTAAACGGTTTGACGAGCTCGGCGTTTGATTCTGTCTATTCCTTGATGAGAGTCGTGAAGGGCGTCGAGTGACCCTCCGTGACGCTGTGGGGATCACGATGCGACACCCCTTGAGGACCAGGCCATTGCGCGCAGATAGCTCGTGGTGAACACTCCAGAAAGGAAGGAGAGGGTGAGGAAGCAGCTCCTTGGAGACGGGAACCCCTCGGTGACCGCCTTCAGTAGAAGCTGATAGTCGCTGTCGGAGCCGGCGACTTCGCGGAGTTCCTCCAGGCGCGGATCTGGCAGGTGTGGATCGTCCTGTCGAGCGGCGATCTCCCGGATGGTGATGAGTGACACTTGTTGGACGTGGCACTCTATAGCCTGGACCAGCTGATCATCTTCGGCCGTCGGCTCGCTGACAGGGGCACGGGAGAGCACATCTGGGATCACGTGTTATTTCCCCCTTATCCATTTGGTGGTGAAGTTGAAGAGGGATGTCTTCTCTTTCAGTCTTTGCAGACGTGCGTTTTCGATGGCGTCCAAGGTAAACTCGTTCAATATCGGCAGGAGTGGACGATGATCCACGAGGACGTCGAAGTGTGGTAGTCCTTGCAGGAAGATGCGACACTTCTTCAGTGCCCAGACAACTGCGAGGAGCTCCAGCTCCACCATCGCGTACCGCGACTCCGTGTCGGAGAGGAACCTGGATCCGCACTGTACCAGGCGCCAGCGATCTCCATGTCGCTGCAGTAGAGCATATCCCAGGCCCTTCAGTCTGGCAGCGTCGGTCTGCAGCATCGTTGGCAGAGACGGATCGAAGTGTGCCAGCACGGGCGGTGATGACAACGCGGCTTTGACGGCATCGAAGACGGCTTGATGATCTGGAGTCCAGCTGAAGCTGTTGCTGGGCTTCAGGAGACCACGCAGAGAGTCGGCGGCAGATGAGATGTCTGTGGAGAAGTCGCCGAGCTGCTGGACGAGGCCCATGAAGGATCTCAGCTCCGTGAGGTTTGTGGGTGGCGGGAACTCAGCGATGGCGGCCACCTTCTCGTAGTGAACTTGTTTCCCGGCAGAGGAGACGCTGAATCCACAGTAGGACACTTCCTTTGCAGCGCAGTGGAACTTCTTCTCGTTGAGAGTGATGCCGTGCTCACGACAGCGGTCTAGAAGAGCTCGGAGATGATGTTCATGCTCCTTCAGGGTTTCGCTGTACACCAGGATGTCGTCGACGACCTTGGCGAAGTTGTTCAGCCCCTGTAGTGCGAGGTCCCCTCGCCGGCAGTACTCGTCTCCAGTCGAGACCAGGCCCATGGGAGCCCGCAGAAACTTGAAGCGGCCCCAAGGAGTCATGAAGGTCGTTAAGTGCTGGCTGTCGAGGTGCAGAGGTAGTTGCCAGTATCCAGATTTCGCGCCCAGGGTTGAAAAGTATTTGGCCCCAGTAGGAACGTGCGAGACGGCTTCTCGAGGAGTGATGAGTGGATGGAGCGGCCGCTTGACGAACTTGTTCAACTTGGTGAGGTCGATGCAGATGCGGACACCCGAGGCCTTGGCCACAAGCACGAGAGGGTGACACCAGTCCGCAGGTTCCGGACCAAGCGGTGCGATGATGCCCTGCCGCACCATCTCGTCGAGCTGTGCCTTGACCTCGTCCCTCCAGGCGTAGGGAACTTGGCGTGCCGTGAGGACCGCAAATGGCGTGGCGTCCTCAGCGACGTGGATGACCATGGGCGAGCCCGCCATCGGCTGGAGTGAGTCTTTGTTGTCTGACGTGAAGACATCGCTGTAGTCTCGGAGGAGTTCTTGGCGGAGTTTCCTTTGCTGTAAGACGTCAGTCGTTGAGTGGAATGAAGACACACTGTGTGCCCTGGACGCGCTGGTCGCCATGACTCGCTGATTGGTGGGCGGCTGCGTCGTAGCAGGCTGGGGGTAGTGGGCTGGGAGTATATCCAGCTTCTTAGCCGTGTACCAAGCCAGGAGCATCCCACGGGACTCTGTGAAGACGTACACGGTGTCCTCAGTAGCTCTGCCCTGAAGGCTAATGGTGACCTTGAAGGTGCCGATGCAGTGCATGGCCTGACCATTGGCAGCGGAGATCTCGATGCTCGGCGGTGGCGACAAATCCTCCCTGCGTACTCCGAGCCGGCGTGCTGTCTCCGCGCTCATCACTGTGATCTCGGCGCCGGAGTCGGGCGTATCGTCAACGGTGCCGAGGAGGGACCCGGAGGTGTGGTTGAGTTGGACGGCAATCTTCGGTGCCTGGTGGTGACTGCCCAGACTGCCGACGATGACGACCTGTGGCACAGAGGCCTGGTAGTACGGGTACCGATGTCGGCTGCGGGACCGCTGAGTTTCTGATGGTTGCTGAGATGGTTGTCGTTTGCGGCATACTGTCGCCAGGTGGCACTTGATGCCACAGGAGTAGCAGGTCTGGCCTGCAGCAGGGCAGGCCTTCCTGGGATGGGCGGTGCGACCGCAGCCGTCACATGGCTGGCCTCGTGATGGGCTCCGCTGGTCCTGACGTGATATATGGAAGACGTTGTGGTGACCCTGGTTGATATCTTGGAGTATCTCGTTGTTTGCCCGTGACGCCTCCTCGGAACGACAGATGTCGATGGCGTGTACCAGTGTCGGGAACGGCCGAAGCGCCAGTAGTTTTCGGCGGGTCTCTTTGTCACGAGTCCCCGACATGATCCGCGTGGTGACTCGCTGGTCGAGGCAGGAAGGGCACAGCTCGGCATCAGCTGCCATCTTCTTGATCGCGATCAGGAACGAGTCGAAGGATTCGCCTTCCTCCTGTCGACGTTCTTCGAACTTGACACGGTCGATGGCGACGTTGTGCTGAAGACGAAGGTATCGCTCGATCTTGTCCAGTGAAGAATAGACGTTGTCTGAGTGCGGACAGATGCCGACAGCGTGCAAGCTGGCAGCACGCATGTCCTCAGTGAAGTACATTCGCAGGTAGGCGAGCTGGTCCGCCTGACTGAGTGTGTAAATGTTGCCGAGACGGTAGTAATCGTTCCAGGACGATCTCCAGAGGCGAAACTCACGTCGAGTGGCAGAAGATGACAACTTCACCGGGGGTGTTGCTGGCGGACGCCTGGCCGTGTTGTCCGATTGAGGTCGTGCAAGTGCTGAAGGTGTGGCAGGACCGGCATCGGTAGACGATGCCGGCGCCGATCCATGTGAAGTCGGGATGCTGATTTCTCCGAGTGCCGGAGAAGTTCTGCAGATCTCTGCAGTGTGCGCTTCAGCAGCCGAAGTCACGGGCTCCGCGTCGCTGTATGCAGGCCTCGCTGACCCAGCGAGAGCTCCTGGCTCCATCGCTGCAGGCGTCGGTTTCTCATCGGAAGTCGGAGCCGGCAGACGGTGCTCCTGTAGCTCCTTGCGGAGGAGTTCCATGTCTCGCTGGTGATGTTCATGCTGCTGCTGAAGCTGCTGTTGTAGCTGTAGCTGTAGCTGAGCGAGCCACGGCGGCGCCGAGCCGCTCTTGTCCTGGTCGGCCGAGTCGCTGTCCATTTTGGAGCTGGAACGCAGGTTATACGGCATGCAGATGCAGATGCATGCAGATGCAGATGCGACTAGCCGGGTGCCTGTGACGTAGTCGCAATGGTAGGTCAGTAGATGCAGGCTGCGCCATGTCGAGTTCACAAACCGGCTGAGCACAGGACACTGTATTGCCGACTTGGGCCGCAACCAAACTCTCTCCTAACCGGTCAACACCGCACATCCCCTCACCCCATAGCCATCGACCAATCACAGGTAAGCATACATCGCGTGACCGGCCGGGGCGACCCGGTGCCCGGTCACGCCGGACCGGTTCGAACCGGTACGGGGTGGCAGGCGAGGCTCAGACCAGAACAATGTAGAGGTCACACAGAGGTCACACAGAGGTCATGCAGAGGTCACACAGAGGTCACACAGAGGTCATACAGAGGTTCCAAACGTCCTGCACGGCCACCGCCTGCTCCGTGTCCCCCGTCCACGCTGCAGAGGTCATACAGAGGTCAGACAGAGGTCACACAGATACACCTCCCTTAAGATGCAGTTAATACATAGTTTGAGTTAGCTTGGAAGTTCGAGTTACAACGCACCTAACTTCTCTCATTTGAGTTTGATTGAGAAGGGAAACTTAAAGCACGAGCATGACAAATTCACTGGGGGAGGGGGTGTTGACAGACCTACCTCTGATGCAGGAAGGCAGGAAGCGGAAGTGGTTCTCTGTGCCCCAGCTGAGGACGCCACGCAGCCAGTGGGGTAGCTTCAGCATCGTCACGAACGACTCCATGCAGATGTCCAACTCCTCATCGGCACTGCAATGTCAGTCATATTCTCATCTCAGCATCATTGCAGAACATTAGACACAAGCCACTAGAAAGTCAGCTCCAGACACCAGACACCAGACAGTCAGCTCCAGACACCAGACACTAGACAGTCAGCTCCAGACACCAAACACTATATACAGTCAGCTCCAGACACCAGACACCAGACAGTCAGCTCCAGACACCAGACACTAGTCAGTCAGCTCCAGACACCAAACAGTAGTCAGTTCCAGACACCAAACACTAGTCAGCTACAGACACCAGACACTAGTCAGTCAGCTCCAGACACCAGACACTAGTCAGCTCCAGACACCAAACACTAGATAGTCAGCTCCAGACACCAAACAGTAGTCAGTTCCAGACACCAAACACTAGTCAGCTCCAGACACCAGACACTAGACAGTCAGCTCCAGACACCAAACACTATATACAGTCAGCTCCAGACACCAAACACTATATACAGTCAGCTCCAGACACTAGACAGTCAGCTCCAGACACCAGACACTATATACAGTCAGCTCCAGACACTAGACAGTCAGCTCCAGACACCAGACACTATATACAGTCAGCTCCAGACACTAGACAGTCAGCTCCAGACACCAGACACTATATACAGTCAGCTCCAGACACCAGACACTCAGCTCCAGACACCAAACACTATATACAGTCAGCTCCAGACACTAAACAGTCAGCTCCAGACACCAGACACTATATACAGTCAGCTCCAGACACTAGACAGTCAGCTCCAGACACCAGACACTATATACAGTCAGCTCCAGACACCAAACAGTAGAAACAGTTCCAGACACCAAACACTAGTCAGCTCCAGACACCAGACACTAGACAGCTCCAGACACCAAACACTAGACAGTCAGCTCCAGACACCAGACACTATATACAGTCAGCTCCAGACACTAGACAGTCAGCTCCAGACACCAGACACTATATACAGTCAGCTCCAGACACTAGACAGTCAGCTCCAGACACCAGACACTATATACAGTCAGCTCCAGACACTAGACAGTCAGCTCCAGACACCAGACACTATATACAGTCAGCTCCAGACACCAGACACTCAGCTCCAGACACCAAACACTATATACAGTCAGCTCCAGACACTAGACAGTCAGCTCCAGACACCAAACACTATATACAGTCAGCTCCAGACACCAGACACTATATACAGTCAGCTCCAGACACCAGACACTCAGCTCCAGACACCAAACACTATATACAGTCAGCTCCAGACACTAGACAGTCAGCTCCAGACACCAGACACTAGTCAGCTCCAGACACCAGACACTATATACAGTCAGCTCCAGACACTAGACAGTCAGCTCCAGACACCAGACACTATATACAGTCAGCTCCAGACACTAGACAGTCAGCTCCAGACACCAAACACTATATACAGTCAGCTCCAGACACTAGACAGTCAGCTCCAGACACCAAACACTATATACAGTCAGCTCCAGACACCAGACACTCAGCTCCAGACACCAGACACTATATACAGTCAGCTCCAGACACTAGACAGTCAGCTCCAGACACCAGACACTATATACAGTCAGCTCCAGACACTAGACAGTCAGCTCCAGACACCAGACACTATATACAGTCAGCTCCAGACACTAGACAGTCAGCTCCAGACACCAGACACTATATACAGTCAGCTCCAGACACTAGACAGTCAGCTCCAGACACCAGACACTATATACAGTCAGCTCCAGACACCAGACACTCAGCTCCAGACACCAAACACTATATACAGTCAGCTCCAGACACTAAACAGTCAGCTCCAGATACCAGACACTATATACAGTCAGCTCCAGACACTAGACAGTCAGCTCCAGACACCAGACACTAGTCAGCTCCAGACACCAAACACTAGACAGTCAACTCCAGACACCAACCACTAGTCAGCTCCAGACACCAGACACTAGAGTCAGCTCCAGACACCAGACACTAGTCAGTCAGCTCCAGACACCAAACAGTAGAAACAGCTCCAGACACCAAACACTAGACAGTCAGTTCCAGACACCAGACACTAGTCAGTCAGCTCCAGACACTAGACAGTCAGCTCCAGACACCAAACACTAGTCAGCTCCAGACACCAAACACTAGACAGTCAGCTCCAGACACCAGACACTAGTCAGCTCCAGACACCAGACACTAGTCAGCTCCAGACACTAGACACTAGACAGTCAGCTCCAGACACCAAACACTAGTCAGCTACAGACACCAAACAGTAGAGTCAGTTCCAGACACCAGACACTAGACAGCTCCAGACACCAGCCACTAGTCAGCTCCAGACACCAAACACTAGTGTCAGCTCCAGACACCAAACACTAGACAGTCAGCTCCAGACACCAGACACTAGAGTCAGCTCCAGACACCAGACACTAGTCAGTCAGCTCCAGACACCAAACAGTAGAAACAGTTCCAGACACCAAACACTAGTCAGCTCCAGACACCAGACACTAGACAGCTCCAGACACCAGACACTAGTCAGTCAGCTCCAGACACCAAACAGTAGAAACAGTTCCAGACACCAAACACTAGTCAGCTCCAGACACCAGACACTAGTCAGCTCCAGACACCAAACAGTAGAGTCAGTTCCAGACACCAGACACTAGACAGCTCCAGACACCAGCCACTAGTCAGCTCCGGACACCAAACACTAGTGTCAGCTCCAGACACCAAACACTAGACAGTCAGCTCCAGACACCAAACACTAGAGTCAGCTCCAGGCACCAAACACTAGTCAGCTCCAGACACCAGCCACTAGAGTCAGCTCCAGACACCAAACACTAGAGTCAGCTCCAGCCACCAAACACTAGTCAGTCAGCTCCAGACACCAGACACTAGACAGTCAGCTCCAGACACCAAACACTAGTCATCTACAGACACCAAACAGTAGAGTCAGTTCCAGACACCAGACACTAGACAGCTCCAGACACCAGCCACTAGTCAGCTCCAGACACCAAACACTAGTGTCAGCTCCAGACACCAAACACTAGTCAGTCAGCTCCAGACACCAAACACTAGAGTCAGCTCCAGGCACCAAACACTAGTCAGCTCCAGACACCAGCCACTAGAGTCAGCTCCAGACACCAAACACTAGAGTCAGCTCCAGCCACCAAACACTAGTCAGTCAGCTCCAGAAACCAGACACTAGAGTCAGCTCCAGACACCAGCCACTAGAGTCAGCTCCAGACACCAGCCACTAGAGTCAGCTCCAGCCACCAAACACTAGTCAGTCAGCTCCAGACACCAGACACTAGAGTCAGCTCCAAACACCAAACACTAGTCAGTCAGCTCCAGACACTAGACACTAGTCAGTCAGCTCCAGACACAAAACACTAGTCAGCTCCAGACACCAAACACTAGTCAGTCAGCTCCAGACACCAAACACTAGTCAGCTCCAGACACCAAACACTAGACAGTCAGCTCCAGACACCAGACACTAGTCAGCTCCAGACACCAAACACTAGACAGTCAACTCCAGACACCAACCACTAGTCAGCTCCAGACACCAGACACTAGAGTCAGCTCCAGACACCAGACACTAGTCAGTCAGCTCCAGACACCAGACACTAGACAGTGAGCTCCAGACACCAGACACTAGACAGCTCCAGACACCAGACACTAGTCAGTCAGCTCCAGACACCAAACACTAGACAGTCAGCTCCAGACACCAGACACTAGTCAGCTCCAGACACCAAACACTAGACAGTCAACTCCAGACACCAACCACTAGTCAGCTCCAGACACCAAACACTAGAGTCAGCTCCAGACACCAGACACTAGTCAGCTCCAGACACCAAACACTAGACAGTCACTCCAGACACCAACCACTAGTCAGCTCCAGACACCAAACACTAGAGTCAGCTCCAGACACCAGACACTAGTCAGCTCCAGACACCAAACACTAGACAGTCAACTCCAGACACCAACCACTAGTCAGCTCCAGACACCAGACACTAGAGTCAGCTCCAGACACCAGACACTAGACAGTCAGCTCCAGACACCAGACACTAGTCAGTCAGCTCCAGACACCAAACACTAGTCAGTCAGCTCCAGACACCAAACACTAGTCAGCTCCAGACACCAGACACTAGTCAGTCAGCTCCAGACACCAAACACTAGTCAGTCAGCTCCAGACACCAGACACTAGTCAGTCAGCTCCAGACACCAAACACTAGTCAGCTCCAGACACCAGACACTAGTCAGTCAGCTCCAGACACCAAACACTAGTCAGTCAGCTCCAGACACCAAACACTAGTCAGTCAGCTCCAGACACCAAACACTAGTCAGTCAGCTCCAGACACCAAACACTAGTCAGTCAGCTCCAGACACCAAACACTAGTCAGTCAGCCCCAGACACCAAACACTAGTCAGTCAGCTCCAGACACCAAACACTAGTCAGCTCCAGACACCAAACACTAGACAGTCAGCTCCAGACACCAGACACTAGCCAGCTCCAGACACCAAACACTAGACAGTCAACTCCAGACACCAACCACTAGTCAGCTCCAGACACCAGACACTAGAGTCAGCTCCAGACACCAGACACTAGTCAGTCAGCTCCAGACACCAGACACTAGACAGCTCCAGACACCAGACACTAGTCAGTCAGCTCCAGACACCAAACACTAGACAGTCAGCTCCAGACACCAGACACTAGTCAGCTCCAGACACCAAACACTAGACAGTCAACTCCAGACACCAACCACTAGTCAGCTCCAGACACCAAACACTAGAGTCAGCTCCAGACACCAGACACTAGTCAGCTCCAGACACCAAACACTAGACAGTCAACTCCAGACACCAACCACTAGTCAGCTCCAGACACCAAACACTAGAGTCAGCTCCAGACACCAGACACTAGTCAGCTCCAGACACCAAACACTAGACAGTCAACTCCAGACACCAACCACTAGTCAGCTCCAGACACCAGACACTAGAGTCAGCTCCAGACACCAGACACTAGACAGTCAGCTCCAGACACCAGACACTAGTCAGTCAGCTCCAGACACCAAACACTAGTCAGTCAGCTCCAGACACCAAACACTAGTCAGCTCCAGACACCAGACACTAGTCAGTCAGCTCCAGACACCAAACACTAGTCAGTCAGCTCCAGACACCAACCACTAGTCAGCTCCAGACACCAAACACTAGAGTCAGCTCCAGACACCAGACACTAGTCAGCTCCAGACACCAAACACTAGACAGTCAACTCCAGACACCAACCACTAGTCAGCTCCAGACACCAAACACTAGAGTCAGCTCCAGACACCAGACACTAGTCAGCTCCAGACACCAAACACTAGACAGTCAACTCCAGACACCAACCACTAGTCAGCTCCAGACACCAGACACTAGAGTCAGCTCCAGACACCAGACACTAGACAGTCAGCTCCAGACACCAGACACTAGTCAGTCAGCTCCAGACACCAAACACTAGTCAGTCAGCTCCAGACACCAAACACTAGTCAGCTCCAGACACCAGACACTAGTCAGTCAGCTCCAGACACCAAACACTAGTCAGTCAGCTCCAGACACCAGACACTAGTCAGTCAGCTCCAGACACCAAACACTAGTCAGCTCCAGACACCAGACACTAGTCAGTCAGCTCCAGACACCAAACACTAGTCAGTCAGCTCCAGACACCAAACACTAGTCAGTCAGCTCCAGACACCAAACACTAGTCAGTCAGCTCCAGACACCAAACACTAGTCAGTCAGCTCCAGACACCAAACACTAGTCAGTCAGCCCCAGACACCAAACACTAGTCAGTCAGCTCCAGACACCAAACACTAGTCAGCTCCAGACACCAAACACTAGACAGTCAGCTCCAGACACCAGACACTAGTCAGCTCCAGACACCAAACACTAGACAGTCAACTCCAGACACCAACCACTAGTCAGCTCCAGACACCAGACACTAGAGTCAGCTCCAGACACCAGACACTAGTCAGTCAGCTCCAGACACCAGACACTAGACAGTCAGCTCCAGACACCAGACACTAGACAGCTCCAGACACCAGACACTAGTCAGTCAGCTCCAGACACCAAACACTAGACAGTCAGCTCCAGACACCAGACACTAGTCAGCTCCAGACACCAAACACTAGACAGTCAACTCCAGACACCAACCACTAGTCAGCTCCAGACACCAAACACTAGAGTCAGCTCCAGACACCAGACACTAGTCAGCTCCAGACACCAAACACTAGACAGTCAACTCCAGACACCAACCACTAGTCAGCTCCAGACACCAAACACTAGAGTCAGCTCCAGACACCAGACACTAGTCAGCTCCAGACACCAAACACTAGACAGTCAACTCCAGACACCAACCACTAGTCAGCTCCAGACACCAGACACTAGAGTCAGCTCCAGACACCAGACACTAGACAGTCAGCTCCAGACACCAGACACTAGTCAGTCAGCTCCAGACACCAAACACTAGTCAGTCAGCTCCAGACACCAAACACTAGTCAGCTCCAGACACCAGACACTAGTCAGTCAGCTCCAGACACCAAACACTAGTCAGTCAGCTCCAGACACCAGACACTAGTCAGTCAGCTCCAGACACCAAACACTAGTCAGCTCCAGACACCAGACACTAGTCAGTCAGCTCCAGACACCAAACACTAGTCAGTCAGCTCCAGACACCAAACACTAGTCAGTCAGCTCCAGACACCAAACACTAGTCAGTCAGCTCCAGACACCAAACACTAGTCAGTCAGCTCCAGACACCAAACACTAGTCAGTCAGCTCCAGACACCAAACACTAGTCAGTCAGCTCCAGACACCAAACACTAGAGTCAGCTCCAGACACCAAACACTAGTCAGTCAGCTCCAGACACCAAACACTAAAGTCAGCTCCAGACACCAAACACTAGTCAGTCAGCTCCAGACACCAAACACTAGTCAGTCAGCTCC
Source organism: Chirona hameri (assembly GCA_036785665.1). Classification (NCBI taxonomy): domain Eukaryota; kingdom Metazoa; phylum Arthropoda; class Thecostraca; order Balanomorpha; family Balanidae; genus Chirona; species Chirona hameri. Next base: position 30,144 of record JAXIVJ010002485.1, read on the forward strand.
AGACACCAGACACTAGTCAGCTCCAGACACCAGACACTAGACAGTCAGCTCCAGACACCAGACACTAGTCAGTCAGCTCCAGACACCAAACACTAGTCAGCTCCAGACACCAGACACTAGTCAGCTCCAGACACCAGACACTAGACAGTCAGCTCCAGACACCAGACACTAGTCAGTCAGCTCCAGACACCAGACACTAGTCAGTCAGCTCCAGACACCAAACACTAGTCAGTCAGCTCCAGACACCAAACACTAGACAGTCAGCTCCAGACACCAAACACTAGTCAGTCAGCTCCAGACACCAAACACTAGTCAGTCAGCTCCAGACACCAGACACTAGTCAGTCAGCCCCAGACACCAAACACTAGTCAGTCAGCTCCAGACACCAAACACTAGTCAGCTCCAGACACCAGACACTAGTCAGCTCCAGACACCAGACACTAGACAGTCAGCTCCAGACACCAGACACTAGTCAGTCAGCTCCAGACACCAGACACTAGTCAGTCAGCTCCAGACACCAGACACTAGTCAGTCAGCTCCAGACACCAGACACTAGTCAGTCAGCTCCAGACACCAGACACTAGTCAGTCAGCTCCAGACACCAAACACTAGACAGTCAGCTCCAGACACCAGACACTAGTCAGCTCCAGACACCAAACACTAGACAGTCAGCTCCAGACACCAAACACTAGACAGTCAGCTCCAGACACCAGGCACTAGTCAGCTCCAGACACCAGACACTAGACAGTCAGCTCCAGACACCAGACACTAGTCAGCTCCAGACACCAGACACTAGTCAGTCAGCTTCAGACACCAGACACTAGTCAGTCAGCTCCAGACACCAGACACTAGTCAGTCAGCTCCAGACACCAGACACTAGTCAGTCAGCTCCAGACACCAGACACTAGTCAGTCAGCTCCAGACACCAGACACTAGTCAGTCAGCTCCGTGCCAGCACTGCGGAAACAAACAAAGTCCAGCAGTCAACAGCGGCTGACAGGAACAACACTGGGTGGGGTGGGGACCGAAATTACCCAAATCTGGCAAGTCATGTTCGGAAATTGGTTGGTATTTTCTTTAAAATAATTCCTCAACAATTTGCTAAATAAACGGCATACATTTGTATTTCGACTCACACGTCTCTGAGCAGGTGCAGGCCATTCTCGGGCTGGACGACCTGAATGAAGAGCTGGATCTCGGCCGGGCCGCAGTCCAGCTGGAACGGTACCAGCTCGTGGCCGGCCGCCTCCAGCGCCTGCACCGTCTGAGTCAGCACACGGCGCACCCCGGGCGTGGCCGGACAGAACGGCATCTCCGTCAAGTAGCCGACCCGCCACCGCCGTCCGCCGGCCGCCAGCTGCCGGTCACAGGTCACATGTTACAGGTCACAGGTCACAGGTCACATGTCACCGGTCACCGGTCACCGGTCACCGGCCACCGGTCACATGTCACATGTCACAGGTCACAGGTGGTCACAGGTCTCAGGTCACAGGTCACAGGTCACAGGTCACATGTCACAGGTCAAAGGTCACAGGTCAAAGGTCACAGGTCAAAGGTCACAGGTCAAAGGTCACATGTCAAAGGTCACAGGTCAAAGGTCACAGGTCAAAGGTCACAGGTCAAAGGTCACAGGTCAAAGGTCACAGGTCACAGGTCACACTGACTGAACTCGCTCTGAAGCTGACCGGTCAGAGCATGAGTGGAGTTTTAAAAAATAAGTTGGTGGGGCAAATTAAATCCCTTCAGACACAAACACACGCACACAGTGAACGCGCGCACACAAACACAAGTTTCTACCTTTGCATGTGTACACTAAATAGCCAATGGTTACATTTTTTTTTATTGGGGTTTAGGGGCGCTCCGACAACGAAGGTCACATGGCGCCCATGGTTACATAATTGAAAACAGGGAAAGCATTGGGCAAAATTGTACTTGAAGTACAACACAACTCTAATACATAATTTAACATTTGCAAAGCATGAGCAAAGGCGTAAGGGACAGGTGAGTTGCGTAAGGCATAATAAAAGGCCTCATCACCTGAACTTAGTGTTCATATTAATACGAATCTGGAGAACTGAGGTTTTTGGAACCATGTCTGATCCAACCTAACCTAACCTGACCAAACTGTCCTAACTAAGTCCTAACCCAATCATATCTTAACATTTACCCAACATATCATAACAACCAACCAAACTAGTAGCAAGACCAATCAGTGTCAGAAAAGTGGTCCGTTTCTACATTTTTCTGAACTTGGAAGTTTTATTCTGTGAAACTTTGACTAAATATTTTGTTTTAGTCTGCAGGTGCAAATAACTAACGAGCATACCAAATAGACTGAGACTTGACTTTCCGAACAATGGCCGGAACGTGACAGTGATGCGACACATTGTTTAAACACAATTAAGGCGGAACCTCCAAATTCCCAACATCCGAGATTTATGCAATTATTTAGGGAAAGAAAACTGGTACTTTTCCAAAAAAAAATAAACCAAAAACTTTCTAAAACCTCCCAAAAAAGTGGTTGTGTATTCAGGCTACAACCCCGCCACCGATACCATTGTCATCGGGCCATGGATAACCCTGAGGCACTAAAAACACGTTATGCAAAAGGCGGCAGTACTTTAGACTGAGACTTGAGCACAGTTTCCCATATACGCATACGCAACGATACAAGGTACCTTTTTAACATACGACCCCCGGGAGTCTCGGTCCCTGACTGACACCAAGACTATATATGTACAGGAAATACGACTGACGATTCATCAATTTTCCACATCATAATATATGCACATATTGGCATATATGAAAAGAGGTTGTGCAGAAACACGTATCAAAAATTACGAAAAAAATACTGGTATACGCATGAGAAGAAAAAAATCCGCCACTGGCGAAAAAATTTGTTCCACGAACTCAGATCGTTGAACCCCTTTTCTGACACTGAGACCAATGCCAACCCTGCGTGTCAGATTCAGAATGAAAAATATAAATTATAAAAACCTGAGTTAGACTCTCCAGGATCCTCATACCATACAGTAGTATACACAGCCTGTGTTGCATGCGGCCATAGATGTCTGTATAATTGTATATGCATACGGCCCAGGCGCCCAGGAAAAACAATTTTACGAAACATTCACGCAGCATTTGTCAGAAGTTCACAACTTAAAACAAAAATGTGAATGTGATTTTCTAAATAGCATAGCATTGAAAACTGTTTTTTTTTTACTGGCTTGATAACTGTGATTTTAACAATGAAAAGAAAATGACAAAAATACAATACAAATGTTGGCATTCACCATTACTCGACTTTTTTTTAAAGAAAAATATTGTTTATATTTGTAAATTATGTAGCTCTTGGTTACTTTAGGTTATGACAAAATCGGCGCAATGAAACTTTTGCTGGCAAGTTGTGGTGAAAAGGGCTGGTACCAGGAGGGCGTCATCCATTCAGAATGCATTGGTCAAAGAATACTACTGACGTCACAGCTGAGGCAGCTGTGGCGCAGTCTTTCTCGGCGAAATGTGTTCAGTAGGCAGCTTAAGGCCCAACATATCAATGTATTCTTGTCTGTTCTTGGCAACTTGGCATCGATTTGCATGACTTGCTTTGGCAGGCTGCACTAGGCCAGTAGTAAGAGCGAGGACAAAACTATTGCTGCCTCGTCAGTCGAAAAATAGTTGCTCTACCGAATGGTTTTTGTTGCAGTGCTTCATCTCCTCTGGCTTAGAAAAGGAACCTAAATTTATACCGCATAAAAAGCATTACGAACGATGGCGCATTGGCCCCGTGAATACCTGTGACGTCACGCGCCTATGTCACGGAGCGCTAAAATCGCCGGATGACTCTACTTGGTATGTAGGGCCTTGGCTGATACCTACCAAGGCCACAGGATTGCTACTTTCTGCAACTCCGTGTGCTCTTTGACATTCTCACGTTTATGGAAAGGTGTGGTGGTGATAGCCAAAGTTTGGTGAGGCCAATTATGTTTGACTCCACTAAGTTTTGCCAGATCTGAAGTCATTTGGTACATGTAAAAAATGTAAAGCTGCTGTAGTTTCATGATATAATTGCTGATGAAAATGGTGTAAGGTGCTAGTACCATATTGTGCTATGTTATACATTCATTAAATTATAAATCATCCCCTAATTTATTTTTATAAATGCTAAACATATAGCAATAGCAGCTCTTCCTCAGAATGAATGAGTTTCAAATTTTAAAGATGTCAGAAGTAATTGATATTACTTGTGCGTGTGGCAATATTGGCCAGCTCCAGTTTCTTTTAAAGTTGGTGGGGCAAAAATCAATGTTGGTGGGGCAAAAACCAATGTTGGTGGGGCCCCACCAAGTGTATAGGAAACCCCGCCCCTGGGTCATAGGCACATAGTTGTGGTCACACACTGACAAGTGACCTCTGACCTAAACTCTTAACAAACGAGCATACCGTGTTAAGGAACCTACCCAAGTTGAACATTACACCCACCGGCTGGTTCCAGTAGGCGCGCGGTACCAGCCGGTCCAGCCGGTACATGTCGGCCGTCGGCAGCGGAGTGGTCACCAGGCGCAGCACGCGCGCCACATCGGCCGGCTCCCGGGCCAGGAAGCCGATCGTGGGCTGCACTGGGACGGAGCGGGCCGGTACGGTCGGTCAGACACGGCGGCGTAGTGCACTACGGCAGCCGGATATTAGCCGCGCTCTCGGACATATTGTACTCTGTCTCGAATCGACAACGTCAGAAGCGAGTATGATCTCAGGTTTGTTGACGCATACCAAGGACTTTGCATGACACAACGAAAGGCATACTCACGTCCAAAGGTGGCAGGCATGACGGACCGCATACCGCTGGAGCTGTCAGGGGAAGAGAGCACCGGTTAGCAGTGGTAGTGAATACGGGTTAGTTTGACAAATTACGTGGAGACGGTTCGGAGGGGAATGGCCCCAACTTCATGCCAGGTAAAGGCCAAACCATCGATAACTGTGTAACTGTACGTTACGTACAGTTATATATGGTCAAGCCAAGTATCGCCTACACATTCCACAGCCATGGCGCATGCCACCATCTGTTATGGCCGAAAATCACACCAGTTTGTACAACTGTATTGACTGACTGTATTGTAAGGTTAATAAGTCGACAAATAGTCACAAAAACGAGCGGCGAAGAGGTAACGCCGTTGGCGTCGGTGGTGCCGTTAACTTATTTGGGGTTACACTGAATTGTTGGAGAATTGCATTTATCAACCTGTGATCCGTCAAACGGGAGTGCGTTTCAAGCGCAGCATGTTCTTCGATAATATATATATATATATATAATATTTGGTGGCAAGCTTTGCCGACCCGAATTATGCCGACCAAAAGAAGTATTACAGCGTTTTATTTATTTAGCGGCCCCGCTCAGCTGAGGTCCCTGGAACCAATAGCATCGAGCTAATGCTAAAAGCTTTTTCGAGCGACGGCTATTTGGATCGGATTTATAATTGCGAGAGAAGGAAAACATGCCCCTGCTGGCGCGTGCTGTGACCGACACCGACATCGGAGCGACTTTATTTTTTTGCCGTGGATCGTCACAAAGCTTGAAGCTGTCGTGTATGCTAATTTCACAGTCATGGGTCTCGCCGTCTGTGCTGTGCGTGTTTTTAAAGAAATGAGGACACACAGACAGACACACACAGACAGACGTACGGGTAGAAAATTAGTGATTTAGATAATCACCATAGTAATTTATTCAACAACATTATATTGTTTTGCATTGCATGTCGTTCGGATCCTTTCGTATGCAAAATGCCACAGAAAAAAAAAAACGTTAAGTAGGTTGTCTGGCCTATTTAAGATGGAGGAAATGCTCGACCCGCGCGATAAGCCACGTCCCTCTGCACACTCTATCCCGTTGCCGTGCCGCCAAAGTCACCGAGCGGCCAGCAGACGACAGTTTAGCCGGGTAGCGCCACTCCGTTGTCTGGCAACTTACAGGCATCATGTACCAAACCTGTCGAAATGAGGCGAATCCGCTCCATGGCCCCACGCTGTGTCCCTAGCCTCCCTCCTGGAACGGCACCAGACCGACCCACCCAGCGGTCTGTCCGTCTCCACTGAGCTGGACTCCCTCCTATCAACACCCCCCCCCCTCACTAGCACCACCAGCGCCGCCCACTAGCTGACCTGACCTGACCCGAGGTCTGCCCATCTCCACTGAGCTGGACTCCCTCCTATCACCCCCCCCCCCCCCACCACCACCACCACCACCACCACCACCACCACCACCACCACCACCACCACCACCACCACCACCACCACCACCACCGCCACCGCCACCGCCACCGCCACCGCCACCGCCACCGCCACCGCCACCGCCACCGCCACCGCCACCGCCACCGCCACCGCCACCACCGCCATGATACTTGACTTTCCGAACAATGGCCGGCACGTGACAGTAACGTGACAGCTATTCAGACAGATCGGTTGTTTGCCTTCATCTCAGCAATCGGAATACCTATAGTATACACACCATACTGACAAGATGAACTTCGTTATGGGCGCCAAGTGACCATAAGTAGTCGGTGCGCCCACAACAAAACATCATCATCATCATCATCATCATCATCATCATCATCATCATCATCATCATCACCATCATCATCATCATCATCATCATCATCATCATCATCATCATCATCATCATCATCATCATCATCATCATCACCATCACCATCACCATCACCATCACCATCACCATCACCATCACCATCACCATCACCATCACCATCACCATCACCATCACCATCACCATCACCATCACCATCACCATCACCACAGGTCAGCTAGTGGGCGGCGCTGACCTGCCACGAGGTCTGCCCGACTCCACTGAGCTGGACTCCTTCCTATCGACACCTCTGCCTACCAGCGCCGCCCACTAGCTGACCTGAGCTGAGCTGAGCTGACCTGACCTGACCTGACCTGACCTGACCTGATGATGATTTTTTTTTGGGGGGGGGGGGGGGGGGGCGCACCGACTACTTATGGTCCCTTGGCGCCCATAACGAAGTTCATCTCGTCAGTATGGTGTATATACTATAGGTATTCCGATTGCTGAGATGAAGGCAAACAATCGATCTGTCTGAATAGCTGCTGAATCGCCCCTAAAAGCCGACACAAAGTTAGTGGAGAAGAAGTCTGGACGAAGAAGCGCGATCGTTCAGCAGCGAGGAGCGGACATACAACCAGCATATGTTTTACGGAGAGTATCGACCCACAGCGAGGACAGATTGGCCTGCTGTCATTACACACTAGATAGCCGTGAGTTGCATAGGTGTGGCCGATGCATAGTCTACAAAGAATGACTTCCTCCCTCCTAACTTTGCGGGAACTGGAGTGCCAGACACCCAGTCTGGGCTTTATTTCCCGTATATTATTTCTGCCTGTTCCATCCCACACTTGTTGCCATTTGCCTTGTAGAGATGCAGTGATGGCCGGAAAGAAATATCTCGCTGGAAGGGGCAGACGTCGCGTAGACCGCACCTGAACAACACGCTTTGCAGCAGCGTCCGCCAGCTCATTCCCATATATTCCCACGTGACTGGGGATCCAACAAAGAGTGACCTGTTTACCTGCCTCATGTAATTCGGTGATACGCCTTAAAATATCCTGTAAAATGTTATGAGTGGGATAAAAGGTTCTGAGTGCCAAAATGCTGCTCAGAGTCCGTTAAAATAAGGTGTAAAGAGCTATTACCTACTTCAATCAAACAGAGCGCTTTCACCAGGCCTATAAGCTCGGATGTAAACACGGACGCTTGTTTTGGCAAAGTGGAAGACCTTGTATCGTCACCACACACAAAAGCACAGCCTACTCCTTGGTCTATCTTAGAACCGTCTGTATGGGTGCGAAATAACCCTCGTATGACGTGATATTACGCAGCTGCACATCAGTCAGAAAATAATTATTTCACTCTCAGACAGAAAGCACTCGACCACCCTCTGGATCCGACTGTAAACTGAAAGGGCCTCACGCGAAAATACATACTCATATGCAGGGTGCGTAGGAAATTGTCAAGTTTTGCAGCGTACCGCATACCAAGTCGCTGTCTTCGTAAAGATAGATGAGACTCATGTACCTCTGCAAGCAGGCTGTCTATTGGCGACGTGCGAAAGGCCCCGGTAGCAATACGAATCGCTGCATGATGGATGGTGTCGAGGCCCTTTTTACGAGTTTCGCTGGCACTATCATAAATAAAGCATGCGTAATCTAGCTTGGACCGAATAAGCGTGCGGTATAATAACAACAGCGTGCTTCTGTCTGCCCCGTACGATGTACGGGATGCACATTTTAAAATATTAAGTGATTTAAAACACTTATCCCTTCTGCCCGTCCCCAATGATCCGGACCCACTTCAGTTCCGGCAGCACCTCTCGCCGGCGGATCTGACCTGGCCTGACCCGTGGTCTGCCAGTCTCTACTGAGCTGGCCCGGCTCCAGTACCGACCCCTCCCCCCCCCCCCCCACACACACACACGACACACTCATCGGCGCAGGTCGCGGGCTGACCTGACACGGCCGCAGGTCGGCTTGAAGCCGCAGCAGCCGCTGAAGAGAGCCGGCGCGCGGGCGCTGCCGCCGATGTCGGAGCCGACCCCGAGCGGGGAGCCGCCGGCGGCCACCAGCACACCTTCTCCACCGGAGGAGCCGCCCGGCACCCGGACCGGGTCACGGATGTTCCTCGTCACGCCCCACACCGGGTTACTGCAGCCGTAACTGCCGGCACACAGAGACACAGAGTTACTAACGCAGCCGTAACTGTCGGCACACAGAGACATAGTTACTAACGCAGCCGTAACTGCCGGCACACAGAGACATAGAGTTACTAACGCAGCAGTAACTGCCGGCACACAGATACATAAAGTTACTAACACAGCCGTAACTGCCGGCACACAGACATAGAGTTACTAACGCAGCCGAAACTGCCGGCACACAGAGACATAGAGTTACTAACGCAGCCGAAACTGCCGGCACACAGAGACATAGTTACTAACGCAGCCGTAACTGCCAGCACACAGACAGGGTTACTAACGCAGCCGTAACTGCCGGCACACAGAGACATAGAGTTACTAACGCAGCCGAAACTGCCGGCACACAGAGACATAGTTACTAACGCAGCCGTAACTGCCAGCACACAGACAGGGTTACTAACGCAGCCGTAACTGCCGGCACACAGAGACATAGAGTTACTAACGCAGCCGAAACTGCCGGCACACAGAGACATAGAGTTACTAACGCAGCCGAAACTGCCGGCACACAGAGACATAGAGTTACTAACACAGCCGTAACTGCCGGCACACAGAGACATAGAGTTACTAACGCAGCCGTAACTGCCGGCACACAGACATAGAGTGCGCAGCAACCCTGAAGGGCGTTTTGGCGTTTTGAGTCCTTTAACCCGCGAGTTACTGGGGTATATTTCATAACGCCACTTACTGGGGGGGGGGGGGGGCTATTTTTTGCCCCCCCCCTCTGATTTCCGGAACTACTGGACGGAATGTAAAAATTCAAACGGCATTCGAGAGCCCTGGGAAATTTATCGAGGGAAACATAATATTGTTGACCTCGAGGTCACCGATGACGTCACAGGTCAGGTCAAGTACAAAATGTTTGACCGTGTCAAAAGGTCTCGATGGATGGAATTGTCGCGCAAAATTGCGATATTAAACGCATAAGCTGTAGATAAATCGGTATGATTCGTGTGTCTGACACTTCTAAGTACCTTTCTAAGCTGTTTATGACCTTGGGTCAGGTCAAGGTCATCCGAGGTCACGAGGTCAAACTGCAGATTACGGTCATTAGGCGTTGTAACACATGTTTATGGGTTTGTGTTTCGTCTAGAACGCGAAAAATGACCTTAGAACATTGTTTGTTCCATATAAATAGAAGTAAAAAGCAAAAATGGAAATGCGTTTTTTATACATAGTAATGCTGTGAGAAGTGGTCGATTTTTGTCATTTAAGGGTCATAACTCGGTCATTTTTAAAGATATCAACTTTAAATTTGGTACACATATTCACCGCATACATTTCGATCACATATATTCCGGTTTTTGGATAATTCTGATTTTTTCTTTAAAATTTTGTAAAAACAAAACAAAAATATTTGGATTTCTCAAAATTTTGAATTAAAAAAACCCTAAAAAAATCCGAGATATCAGTTTGATAGCCCGGTCTATTGTCAGTAAATTGATGTAAGACAATTGCGTTGATCGTAACCATCGTACCTTTGACAGCGTTTTCCGCAAACCATTATTTTGCAACAAAAACCGAAGAACATGACGTCACTCTGACGTCATTCCCGGTTGACCTATCATAACCTCATATTTTTACTTTTGCCAACATGTGTAGAATTGATGTGAGAGAAGGTACTGCAAGTTTGGTGACGATACCGGTGTTCGTTTAGGAGTTATTGCAAAATAACGGGAGGGGGGCAGAAAATAGCCCCCCCAGTAACTCGCGGGTTAATAATCTTTTATGGTCTCAAGTGTATAAGGCATGCCTAAGGTTTCCAATGCGGAGGTTCCAATAGATATGGACCTGCGGAAGCGACTGAACCATTATTTTCGCCTTTGGAACAACCCTGAAGGGCATTTTGAGGTGCCTCGTCCTTTGACTTGGAAAACGACCTTGAAGATGACCGTAAATGTCAAAATGAATGTTATTTTCGTGATCAGCTTGCCCCAATTGACCTGTAACCACATTTTGAAGCGAAGAAACCCTTAAGGGCGCCCCGTCTTTTGAGAACCTTGTATGGTCTCAAATATATGAGGCACGCGTGAGGTTGCCGATGCGGAGGTTATATATGGACCCGAGGAATCAACTGAGACCATTGTTTTTGCGATTGGAACAACCCATAACCCGCGAGTTACTGGGGTATATTCCATAACGCAACTTACTGGGGGGTGGGGGGGGTCTATTTTTTGCCACCCTCGGATCCCCTGAACTACTGGACCGATTGTAAAAATTAAAATGGCATTCGATATCCCTGGAAAATGTATCGAGGGAAACATAATATTTCAACAGTGGCAAGCTGTCACAAGAGCAGTATTCGTTTGGGCTTGTCTTGTCTGCCTGGTGTCTGTGGCAGATCATGTTTCAGGTTGCCCTTTCCATGCTGCTGAAGGGACCTGTGCTGTGGGCAGTGTTAGGAGGGGTTCCACCCAATTCAATATAGGTGCTGACTGCTGGTCTGGTCTTGGTCCTGACCAGTGGCACTCTCACACATGGTAGATGTCAACACTTCAGCATCAGTGACCCTGTTCATGCCAATGGCCTGTGGGTAGCCTTGAAATTTTGGTCATTTTCTGGAGTTTTTGGGTCCAAAAATTTTGCTCTCTTCATTTTGTTTTCTGGAAACTTGCTCTCTTTTCGCCTGATCTTACTGACTTCATAGTTAAAATCAAATGTAATTTTCTTCACAAGGATTTAATATTTATTACAAATCAGGAATTGTTCTTTCCAAGTAAAATTAAGTAAACATAGCCTCTGCCAGTCATAATTGGTATCTTCAGAGATGACCATTGTCTGGGTCCCCATTTAGGTACACAACCAGCCCAACCATTCTTGTTGTCCTGTTATCATCAATCATGTTGTTTTGGTCTACCCAGGGGATCGCTGTGGCTGCTGCTCTCCGAGCTCTTACCACTTCAAGAGTATGTCCTCCGCAGAGTTCCGCCGGGCGCCGCCGTCGTCAGTGGAGAGGACCGCTGTCATGCCGTTTACGACGTGAACTATGACCTGATGTTAACATTACCCTTCATTTTGCAGGAAGAGGGAAACACTGGTCACTGGTCAGCAAGCTGACTGAGGCCACTGAAGATGTCGCAGTGGCTGCTGTCTGCCGGGCAGCTGAACACGTGGACAGTGGGCACTGCCTGTGCCACAGTGTCAGCCGTCACCCTGCTATGGTGGCTTAAGAGGGGACATTCAATCAAGGTGAGTCTGAGTACAGCTCTGTGGGAAACAGTCTTCTGATGGGGATGGAAATACCAGGATTTGCCCTCCTGGTGGCTGAGGGCACTGGACAATAATTAGGTTCGAAATCTGTTTGCTCCGGGAATCCGTGAAGCCTCAGGAAGTTATCTCAGTGACCCGACCAACAGAAGGTGCATTTGCAACTACACCTTTTTAGGCGCAAATTAAAACAACTGACGACAAAATAAAAATAGCTGAAGACCGAAATAAAACAGTTGAAGACCAATTTAAAATAGATGAATTGCATATTAATATAGTTGAAATGCAGTTTAAAACGGGGTGTGGTGTACGATATTATTCGCGGTGTTTGCTTTACATCAAGCATTTACATAGATTGAAATACATTTGAATGCTTTGATATCTGAATGAATTTCCATGCATTGCAGAAACCGATACCGTTAAAAAGGGATCTACAAAAAGCCAAGGTACTTTAATACAAAAAGCATGGCGCATGAAGGAAAACATTGCACGCGAGTCAAATTTACTCTTGACTTCTCATATTGAATCCGAAGAAGTATTGAAGTGTCTGGTGTGTAGCTGCATATCAATTATGTTTCTAAGTGATAACAAGTAATTTTAAGATGTCATCAATATATTTATTTTACAATGAGCAAGGTGACCTCGCAGTCATGGAGGACGAAGAGGAGACCGATTACGTGCCAGCAAACACGCCGAAACGTGGTGTAAAGGCCGGTACCCGGCGTGGAAAATATCAACGCGTGCCAGCCGATGTTCGGAAGCGGATCTTGAACTGCTTCCGGGCTTCTCTACCATTGCTGCGTCCACCTTGCGGACCGTTACACCGCCCCGCTTCCGAGGTGCCCCGTCACCGTCGCCGTCCCCCTCCCCTCGGCGAATATATCCGTGGGCCGCCTTGACGGCGACACCATTGGCAGTAGCGTCCAGCTCCCAGTCGCCGCCAGCCCGGAACCAGCCCGCTTCCGAGCATCGGCTGGCACGCGTTGATATTTTCCACGCCGGGTGCCGGCCTTTACACCACGTTTCGGCGTGTTTGCTGGCACGTTCTCGGTCTCCTCTTCGTCCTCCATGACTGCGAGGTCACCTTGCTAAGTGTAAAATAAATATATGGATGACATCTTAAAATTACTTTCAATCACCTCCATTAATTCCACAGACCATGATGAGGTAACTATATTGAAAACCAACATTCCACAGACCGTGACGAGGTAACTATATTGAAAACCAACATTCCACAGATGAGGTAACCATATTGAAAACTAACATTCCACAGACTGTGACGAGGTAACCATATTGAAAGACCAACATGCCAGACCATTTGTTGGTTTTCAATATATGTTGGAATGTTGGTTTTCAATATAGTTACCTCATCATGGTCTGTGGAATGTTGGTTTTCAATATGGTCACCTCGTCACGGTCTGTGGAATGTTAGTTTTCAATATGGTTACCTCATCTGTGGAATGTTGGGTTTCAATATAGTTACCTCATCATGGTCTGTGGAATGTTGGTCTTGCAGAAAGACACCGCGCCGAGGTCGATGAGGGTCTGCAGCAGCGGCGCCGTGGTCGCCGCCGGCTGGTCCAGGTACTTGGCCAGTCCGATCGTCGAGTCGAAGCCCTCCAGGTTGATGGAGTCCTTGACGCTGATGGGCACGCCGTACAGCGGGCCGCGCTCTGACGGCGGCAGCGCGTCCAGCGCCGCCGCACGATCCTGCGAGGGAAATGTTCTGAGTGAGTCCCACTCTTATAGTCGCTGCCATTCTCAACTTTCACGGCATAAACGCGTGGAATACAGAGTAATGAGCAACATTATAAGTACAGCACATTCTTCAAAATGTCTAACAGACAATATTAAGGGGAATAGGTCACCTTTAATGGGGGTTTTGAACTGATATAGCAGATTTGTAGAGCAGATCGAAAAATGGGTTGTGGTTAAATAATTACCTCGCTGCACTAAGTAATTTCGGCACAGGACTAGTGAGCCCCTTTTATAAGACTCTGTTTCGGGGCACGGAGCAGTCTTTCGTGCCCCGAAACCGCCACGAAACAGTCTTCTAAAAGGGGCCCACTAGTCAGTCCTGTGTCGAAATTACTTAGCGTAGCGAGGTAATTCTTTCACCACAACCCATTGTTCGATCTGCTCTACAAATCTGCTATCTCAGTTCAAAATCCCATTAAAGGTGACCTATTCCCTTTAAATATATATCTTAGGATTGCTAGGCAGTAGGGATGCAAATTTCAGGACCACGGAGCCGGCGCCGGGGCCAAATTCAGGCCGCTGGGGGGTTAAAATATTGTTTAATGTACAATGAAGAAGACATGCAGATTGCTGGTTGCCGGGCCTGGCGGGTGCTGTCACATGTGGCCGGGCTTGATGCAGGTGCCAACTCATGCATGAGCGGTGGCGGTGGCGGTGGCGGTGGCGGTTCCTATTTTTTGGAGATTTTTTTTTGCATCTCTACTAAGCAGCTACCTGTCTGTGACCAAGATGATAATGCAATCAAGATGATTGGGGACTCCTATTGTATGGCATGCCCCTAATTGGTGTTCCTTACCTCGGCATTTAGCACAAACTCAGTGCTGCAGTTGTACAGTTCCGTGACTTCCAGGGCCTGGAATGGAAGGTAAGTTTAATGCTACTCTCCCGGTTGGAAACTGACGCTCGATGGCTCAACTATCAAACAGCGACGATAGAGACCTTTTAACAATGAAATAAGGCATTCAGCCCAACAAAATGTACGAGACGTGAATAAGAGGACTTATGGTGATTTACCGAGGAAAATAAATGCACCCAAAGAATGTGCCGCTCCTTTAACCAGATATTACCGTTCTGCATTATAATTTAGTGGCAGCATTCTGATACGTCCCGCCAGAGAATCACTGGACCACAACCATTATCCTACCTTGGCCTGGTACGCCCTGAGGGCCTCTGAGGCGGTCAGCTGGCCGCTCTGCAGCTGCTCGATCAGCTGCGTCAGCGGGATCTCCACGATCAGCTGACGCTGCATGGCCATCAGCTGGCCGCCGGCCGTCAGCTGTTTGGTCAGCAGCTCCCGGCGGTGGCGCTCCAGGTCGAGCCGGCGCCGCACCCGCTCATAGTACTCCGTCTGGGATGAGCACGGGCAGTCCAATCAGACAGGTTGTGTGCACACTGCACAATGTGCGCTGGTGATAAGTTTCATAGAATAACACGCAGCATACGAACAGATCAAGTGTGTGTTGTGTACCTTTCGAAATCCCGACTGAGCTAGATTTTGTTTAAAATAAATTTAGTCCGAATGTTTTTGAATGGATGGATTTTCGAGGTTAGGCCCCGCGCTAAGCATAGCTTGTTGCGCAGGCCCTGACCCCACCACCCGATCAAGCAATTCCTGGCGTCCGGCAGAATTTAGAAGCGAAATTTGTACGTGCCCGACATACCTGGACACGGTCCGCCCCGCCCTCTGACGTCACCTGACCTTGAGGGCGACCGCTGCCACCGGCCACAGGCCATCCCAGTCAGGGGCAAATAGCGAGCGCCGAAGCAACTCGAACCCGGGCTGCCACTACCGGGTGAGGTCAGAAGCCCAGCGCTCTCCCAACTGAGCTGCAGGGGCGGACACAATTTCCCAACTGAGCTGCAGGGGCGGTTTTCATTTGATATCTAGTTTATCGGTGCCCTTCGGTCATTTGGCGATTATTTATTTGTAAACCAAGCATGAATGCATGAACGGTTTTACACTAAGTGCACCCGGCTACGCTACATGCTATCTTGGAAGAGCTTGTTGTCTGTATTCTGATGCTGAGTTGATGATGATTGGGGTATTTGGGCGCACCGACTACTTATGGTCACTTGGCGCCCAATGCTGAGTTGAACAAGAATATCAGTTATGCCACAACATGGCCTACTAACGCCATAACCGTGCTATGCCAGTTTAACCATCTTCCAGCTACACCTTTTTAGGCGCAAATTAAAACAATTGAAGACCAAATTAAAAAAAAATTGAAGACCAAATTAAAACAACTGACGATCAAATTAACCCTATTACCTCCTGGCTACCCCTATTAGTGGCAGGGGGGGGGGGGCGGATTTCGCCCCCCCCCCCCCGGAGATCTCGAGATCTACCCGTCCTATTTTCAAAAATCAAACAGCGTCTGATTCCCCTCAACACGATCTACATTTCCAAAAATAAAATAAAAATCCGTTTTTTTATAGGGGGGCAACAGGGGGGCAAAAACGACACTATTAGAGGTATGTGTGATCCAACACAGCTGTCATGTTTATCAACCGATTTCAACGCAGCTAATGGGGATCAATAGAGATTGAATTGGGGATTGATATATGATGTTGATTTTTTACAAATCAAAATCATAGGCGTTTTCAGGTCACTAAATTTGGGGCGAAAATAAATGCCTTATAAACCCGTCTTTTTCTACTTCTTTTTCGATAAATGAAATGGTGCGCTATTGTGACATCGGACGCAACAGTTATAAAACATATTTTCATCCATAGGCGGTGCCAGGTTAGCGAAAAAGAGAGGCAAAATATATTAAAATAACTTTCTGTGAACCTCCCCTTTTTAAGTCCCTGAAACCGCCTCTGCCGTGCAATATTTATTATAGTTCACTAAAATCAACTAATTTGCACTTGTTTCAATCACCGTAAACCTATGTAGCTCCTTTATACTTCAGGCAGTTAGGAAGAAGCCGTGAAGATCGCATCTCCGTATTATCGCTAAATGTCAGACAAAAAGTAATAATCCCAAAACTGGGCCCTGGAACCGCCTCTGTTCAGGTTAGGAACGCAACATTTTGACTCCATATGCGGAATTCAATTCTAGGAAAAGTACCAACATTGCATGGGTCTGTTCCTAGCCGTTCGGGAGATATCTGCGAAAAACCTGAGGGGTGGGCAGAATCTGCCCCCCCCCCCCTCGCCACCAATAGGGTTAAAACAACTGATGACCAAATCAAAATAGCTGCAGACCGAAATAAAAAAGTTGAAGACCAATTTAAAATATATTAATTGCATATTAATATAGTTGATATGCAGTTTAAAACGGTGTATGGTGTACGGTATTACTCGCGGTGTTTGCTTTACATCAAACATTTACATAGATTGAAATACATTTGAATGCTTTGATTTCTGAAGTAATTGTCATGCATTGCAGAAACCGATACTGGTAAAAAGGGGATCTACAAAAAGCCAAGGTACTTTAATACAAAAAGCATGGCGCATGAAGGAAAACATTGCACGCGAGTCAAAATTACTCTTGACTTCTCATATTGAATCCGAAGAAGTATTGAAGTGTCTGGTGTGTAGCTGCATATCAATTATGTTTCTAGGTGATTGAAAGTAATTTTAAGATGTCATCCATATATTTATTTTACACTTAGCAAGGTGACCTCGCAGTCATGGAGGACGAAGGGGAGACCGAGAACGTGCCAGCAAACACGCCGAAACGTGGTGTAAAGGCCGGCACCCGGCGTGGAAAATATCAACGCGTGCCAGCCGATGCTCGGAAGCGGGCTGGTTCCGGGCTGGCGGCGACTGGGAGCTGGACGCTACTGCCAATGGTGTCGCCGTCAAGGCTGCCCACGGATATATTCGCCGAGGGGAGGGGGACGGCGACGGTGACGGGGCACCTCGGAAGCGGGGCGGTGTAACGGTCCGCAAGGTGGACGCAGCAATGGTAGAGAAGCCCGGAAGCAGTTCAAGATCCGCTTCCGAACATCGGCTGGCACGCGTTGATATTTTCCACGCCGGGTACCGGCCTTTACACCACGTTTCGGCGTGTTTGCTGGCACGTAATCGGTCTCCTCTTCGTCCTCCATGACTGCGAGGTCACCTTGCTCATTGTAAAATAAATATATTGATGACATCTTAAAATTACTTGTTATCACTTAGAAACATAATTGATATGCAGCTACACACCAGACACTTCAATACTTCTTCGGATTCAATATGAGAAGTCAAGAGTAAATTTGACTCGCGTGCAATGTTTTCCTTCATGCGCCATGCTTTTTGTATTAAAGTACCTTGGCTTTTTGTAGATCCCTTTTTAACGGTATCGGTTTCTGCAATGCATGGAAATTCATTCAGATATCAAAGCATTCAAATGTATTTCAATCTATGTAAATGCTTGATGTAAAGCAAACACCGCGAGTAATATCGTACACCATACACCGTTTTAAACTGCATTTCAACTATATTAATATGCAATTCATCTATTTTAAATTGGTCTTCAACTGTTTTATTTCGGTCTTCAGCTATTTTTATTTTGTCGTCAGTTGTTTTAATTTGCGCCTAAAAAGGTGTAGTTGCAAATGCACCTTCTGTTGGTCGGGTCACTGAGATAACTTCCTGAGGCTTCACGGATTCCCGGAGCAAACAGATTTCGAACCTAATTATTGTCCAGTGCCCTCAGCCACCAGGAGGGCAAATCCTGGTATTTCCATCCCCATCAGAAGACTGTTTCCCACAGAGCTGTACTCAGACTCACCTTGATTGAATGTCCCCTCTTAAGCCACCATAGCAGGGTGACGGCTGACACTGTGGCACAGGCAGTGCCCACTGTCCACGTGTTCAGCTGCCCGGCAGACAGCAGCCACTGCGACATCTTCAGTGGCCTCAGTCAGCTTGCTGACCAGTGACCAGTGTTTCCCTCTTCCTGCAAAATGAAGGGTAATGTTAACATCAGGTCATAGTTCACGTCGTAAACGGCATGACAGCGGTCCTCTCCACTGACGACGGCGGCGCCCGGCGGAACTCTGCGGAGGACATACTCTTGAAGTGGTAAGAGCTCGGAGAGCAGCAGCCACAGCGATCCCCTGGGTAGACCAAAACAACATGATTGATGATAACAGGACAACAAGAATGGTTGGGCTGGTTGTGTACCTAAATGGGGACCCAGACAATGGTCATCTCTGAAGATACCAATTATGACTGGCAGAGGCTATGTTTACTTAATTTTACTTGGAAAGAACAATTCCTGATTTGTAATAAATATTAAATCCTTGTGAAGAAAATTACATTTGATTTTAACTATGAAGTCAGTAAGATCAGGCGAAAAGAGAGCAAGTTTCCAGAAAACAAAATGAAGAGAGCAAAATTTTTGGACCCAAAAACTCCAGAAAATGACCAAAATTTCAAGGCTACCCACAGGCCATTGGCATGAACAGGGTCACTGATGCTGAAGTGTTGACATCTACCATGTGTGAGAGTGCCACTGGTCAGGACCAAGACCAGACCAGCAGTCAGCACCTATATTGAATTGGGTGGAACCCCTCCTAACACTGCCCACAGCACAGGTCCCTTCAGCAGCATGGAAAGGGCAACCTGAAACATGATCTGCCACAGACACCAGGCAGACAAGACAAGCCCAAACGAATACTGCTCTTGTGACAGCTTGCCACTGTTGAAATATTATGTTTCCCTCGATACATTTTCCAGGGATATCGAATGCCATTTTAATTTTTACAATCGGTCCAGTAGTTCAGGGGATCCGAGGGTGGCAAAAAATAGACCCCCCCACCCCCCAGTAAGTTGCGTTATGGAATATACCCCAGTAACTCGCGGGTTATGGGTTGTTCCAATCGCAAAAACAATGGTCTCAGTTGATTCCTCGGGTCCATATCTAACCTCCGCATCGGCAACCTCACGCGTGCCTCATATACTTGAGACCATACAAGGTTCTCAAAAGACGGGGCGCCCTTAAGGGTTTCTTCGCTTCAAAATGTGGTTACAGGTCAATTGGGGCAAGCTGATCACGAAAATAACATTCATTTTGACATTTACGGTCATCTTCAAGGTCGTTTTCCAAGTCAAAGGACGAGGCATCTCAAAATGCCCTTCAGGGTTGTTCCAAAGGCGAAAATAATGGTTCAGTCGCTTCCGCAGGTCCATATCTATTGGAACCTCCGCATTGGAAACCTTAGGCATGCCTTATACACTTGAGACCATAAAAGATTATTAACCCGCGAGTTACTGGGGGGGGGGGGGGGGGGGGGGGCTATTTTCTGCCCCCCCTCCCGTTATTTTGCAATAACTCCTAAACAAACACCGGTATCGTCACCAAACTGCAGTACCTTCTCTCACATCAATTCTACACATGTTGGCAAAAGTAAAAATATGAGGTTATGATAGGTCAACCGGGAATGACGTCAGAGTGACGTCATGTTCTTCGGTTTTTGTTGCAAAATAATGGTTTGCGGAAAACGCTGTCAAAGGTACGATGGTTACGATAAACGCAATTGTCTTGCATCAATTTACTGACAATAGACCGGGCTATCAAACTGATATCTCGGATTTTTTTAGGGTTTTTTTAATTCAAAATTTTGAGAAATCCAAATATTTTTGTTTTGTTTTTACAAAATTTTAAAGAAAAAATCAGAATTATCCAAAAACCGGAATATATGTGATCGAGATGTATGCGGTGAATATTTGTACCAAATTTAAAGTTGATATCTTTAAAAATGACCGAGTTATGGCCCTTAAATGACAAAAATCGACCACTTCTCACAGCATTACTATGTATAAAAAACGCATTTCCATTTTTGCTTTTTACTTCTATTTATATGGAACAAACAATGTTCTAAGGTCATTTTTCGCGTTCTAGACGAAACACAAACCCATAAACATGTGTTACAACGCCTAATGACCGTAATCTGCAGTTTGACCTCGTGACCTCGGATGACCTTGACCTGACCCAAGGTCATAAACAGCTTAGAAAGGTACTTAGAAGTGTCAGACACACGAATCATACCGATTTATCTATAGCTTATGCGTTTAATATCGCAATTTTGCGCGACAATTCCATCCATCGAGACCTTTTGACACGGTCAAACATTTTGTACTTGACCATCGGTGACCTCGAGGTCAACAATATTATGTTTCCCTCGATAAATTTCCCAGGGCTCTCGAATGCCGTTTGAGTTTTTACATTCCGTCCAGTAGTTCCGGAGATCAGAGGGGGGGCAAAAAATAGCCCCCCCCCCAGTAAGTGGCGTTATGAAATATACCCCAGTAACTCGCGGGTTAAAGGACTCAAAACGCCAAAACGCCCTTCAGGGTTGCTGCGCTTCAAAATGTGGTTACAGGTCAATTAGGTACGCTGATCACGAAAATAACATTCTTTTTGACATTCAAGGTCATCTTCAAGGTTGTTTTTAAGGTAATAGGTCGGGCGCATCAAAACGCCCTTAACCCGCGACTTACGGGGGGCTATTTTTTGCCCCCCTCCCGTTATTTTGCAATAACTCCTCAAAAAACACCGGTATCATCACCAAACTTGCAGTACCTTCTCTCACATTAATTCTACACATGTTCACAAAAGTAAAAATATGACGTTATGATAGATCAACCGGAAATGACGTCAGAGTGACGTCATGTTCTTCGGTTTTTGTTGCAAAATAATGGTTTGCGGAAAACGCTGTAAATGGTACGATATTTGAGATAAACTCAATTGTCTTAAATCAAATTACCGACAATAAACCGGGATATCAAACTGCTGTCTCGGATTTTTGAGGGTTTTTATATTCATAATTTTGAGAAATCCAAATACATTTTTTTTTTCTCAAAATTTTCAAGAAAAAATCAGAATTATCTAAAAACCGGAATATATGTAATCGAGACGTGTGTGGTGAATATGTGTACCAAACTTGAAGTTGATATCTTTAAAAAATGACTGACTTATGACCTTTAAATGACACAAATCGACCACCTCTCACAGCATTACTATGCATAAAAAAACGCATTTCCGTTTTTTCTTTTTACTTCTATTTATATGGAACAAACAATGTTCTAAGGTAATTTCTCGCGTTCTAGACGAAAAACCAACCCATAAACAGGTGTTACAACGCCTAATGACCGTAATCTGCAGTTTGACCTCGTGACCTCGAATGACCTTAACCTGACCCAAGGTTATAAACAGCTTAGAAAGGTACTTAGAAGTGTCAGATACACGAAGCATACCGATTTGTCGACAGCTTATGCGTTTAATATCGCAATTTTGCGCGACAATTTCATCCATCGAGACCTTTTGACACGGTCAAACATTTTGTACTTGACCTGACCTGTGACGTCATCGGTGACCCCGAGATCAACAATATTATGTTTCCCTCGATAAATTTCCCAGGGCTATCGAATGCCGTTTTAACTTTTACATCCCGTCCAGTAGTTCCGGAGGTGCGAGGGGAGGGGGCAAAAAAATAGCACCGCCCCCAGTAAGTCGCGTTATGAAATATACCCCAGTAACTCGCGGGTTAAGGGTTGCTGCAATGGCGAAAATAATGGTCTCAGTCGATTACCCGGGTCCATATCTAATCTCTGAATTGGCAACCTCACGCTTGCGTCATATCCTTGAGACCATAAAAGGTTCGCAAAGGACGGAGAGCATCAAAACTCCCTTAACCCTATTTGTAACAGGGGGGGGGGGGGGCGGATTCCGCCCCCTCATGTTTTTCGAAGATATCTCCAGAACGGCTAAGAGCAGGCCCATGCATTTTTGGGACTTTACATATAATTGAATACCGCATTTGGAGTCAAAATTATGAGTTCTTAACCTGAACAGAGGCGGTTCCAGGGCACAGTTTTGGGTGGGTTCGGAGGCGACATTTGGCAATAATACGGAAATGCGATCTTCACGGTTTTTCCTAACTGCCTCAAGTATGAAGGAGGTACATCGGTTTACGGTGATTGCAACAAGTGCAAATTAGTTGATATTAATGAAATATCATACAAATTGCACGGCAGAGGCGGTTTCAGGGGCTTAAAAGAGGGTGGGGGGGGGGGGGGGTCCAGGAAGAATTCAATGCTTGATGGGAAGCCAATAGAGCGATGTAAGGGGCATTTATAGCTATCAAGATCTAAAAGATAGCTTCTGCTTTCATTATTTGCATAATTTATTACATATAGAGTTTCAGGGGCGTGTTCAGGCACATGAAAAGGGGGGTGACTGGCATGGTAATGACGATATGCCAGCGATAACGGAGCAATAGACGGTTAGCTTATAATGATATATGCACATATGAGGCCAGAGAAGGGAATAAAGCCATTTTTTGCAGAGGCGCGCTCAGGAATGAAAGAATGGGGGTCATATTATTGCAAGGAAACTAAGAGGCATGGGCGTACAATGACATAACATACTGCTGTTTTCGGGTGAAACAAGCACCACAAGGTACTCTACGAGCGATTATAAGATAATAGGCGAGTCCAGGTGGGGTAAAAAGGGGGGTAAACAATGTTAATTGAAGTTGTAAGTGAAATAGTCACTGTTAACTAGTTAGTATCATAATAGCGGATAATATACTTATCAACAGGTCTTGCGCCGCCCCAGTTTGGATTCTGGATACGCCTATGATGAAGTACAGCATGCAAAAAGGAACTATCTATGATCAGTAACATATTTATAGTGCTGGGTAGCAACTTGTCTGCGGTTAATATTTTTTTCCCAATTTGACCTCCCTTTTTCACTAACCTGGTACCGCCTATGGCAAAAAAATATGATTTATAACTGCTTTGTCTAATGTCACAATCACATACCATTTCATTTATATAAAAAAACATCAAAAATGATTTTATTACGCATTTACTTCACCCCCATATTGAGTGACCTGCACACGCCTATGATTTTTTAATTTTCAAACGTCACCGTCACATATTAATTTCCAATTAAGTCTCTATCGATTCCCATTAGTTGTGTTAAAATCGGTTGATAAACATGACAGCTATGTTGGATCAAAAATACCACTAAAATATGTAGTTTTTACCCCCCTGTTTCCCCCTATCAAAAATTTAGATTTGTTTATTATTTAGAAAAGTAGATCGTGTTGAGGGGAACCAAACTCCGTTTCATTTTTAAAAATAGGACGGATAGATCTCGAGATCTCTGGGGGGGGGGGGGGGGGGGGTGGAATCCCCCCTCCCCCTGTTACAAATAGGGGTGGCCAGGAGCTTGTTACAAATAGGGTTAAGGGTTGCTTTTAAGGCTTTTGAGCCGCCCTGTCCTGTGAGAACCTTTTATGGTCTCAAGGATATGAAGCATGCGTGAGGTTGCCGATGCCGAGGTTAGATATGGACCCGAGGAATCGAATAAGACCATTATTTGTGCGATTGGAGTAACCCTTAATGGCGTTATGAGGTGCCTCGTCCTTTGATAATCTTATATGGTCTCAAGGATATGAGGCACGCGTGAGTTAGCAAATGCAGAGGTTAGATATGGACCCTAGGAATCGACTGAGACCATTATTTTTGCGATTGGAGCAACCCTTAAGGATGATGTCAGGCGCCCCATCCTTTGAGAATGTTGTATGGTCTCAAGAATATGAGGCACACGTGTGGTTTCCGTTGCGGAGGTTAGATATGGACCCGGAAAATTTACTGAGAGCATTATTTTTGCCATTGGAGCAACCGTTAAGGGCGTTTTATGGCGCCCCGTCCTTTGACCTTCGAAACGACCTTGAAGATGACATTGAATGTCAAAATAAATGTGTTTTTCGTGATCAGCGTGCCCCAATCGACCTGGAACCACATTTTGAAGCGAAGTAACACTTAAGGGCGTTTTGAGGGGCCCTTGTGTATAACCCTTTATGGTCTTAAGTTTATAAGGCACGCGTGAGGTTGCTGATGCGAAGGTTAGATTTAGATCCCAGGAATCGACTGAGACCAATATTTTTGCGATTGGAGCAACCCTTAAGGGCGTTTGTAGGCGCCCCTTCCTTTGATTACCTTTTGTGGCCTCAAGTATATGAGGCAGCGTGTGTTTGCCAATTCAGAGGTTAGATATAGACCCGAGTAATCGACTGAGACCATTATTTTCGCGATTAGAGGAACCTTTAAGGGCGTTTTGAGAACTTGAAAACGACCTTGAAGATGACATTGCATGTCAAAATGAATGTTATTTTCGTGATCAGCGTGCCCCATTTGACCTGTAACCACATTTTGAAGCGAAGCAACCCTTAAGGGCGCCCGTCTTTTGAGGACCTTGAATTGTCTCAAGTATATCAGGCACCCGTGAGGTTTTCGATGCAGAGGTTAGATATGAACCCGAGGAATCGACTGAGACCATTATTTTTGCAATTGGAGCAACCCTTAAGGGTGTTTTGAGGCGCCCCGTTCTTTGAGAACCTTTTATGGTCTCAAGTATACAAGGCACGCGTGAAGTTGCCAATGCGGAGGTTAGATATGAACCCGAGGAATCGACTGAGACCACTATTTTTGCGATTGGAGCAACCCTTAAGGGCGTTTTGAGGCGCTCTGTCCTTTGAGCACCTTTTATGGTCTCAAAGTTATGAGGCACGCGTGAGGTTGCAATCCAGAGGTTATATATGAACCCGAAGAATCGACTGAGACCATTATTTTTGTGATTGGAGCAACCCTTAAGGGCGTTTTGAGGCGCCCCGTCCTTTGATAACTTTGTATGGTCTTAAATATATGAAGCACGCGTGAAATTGCCGATGCAGAGGTTAGATATGGACACGAGAAATCGACTGATACCATTATTGTTGCAATTGGAGCAATCATGAAGGGTGTTTTGTCCTTTGATAACCTTTTATGGTCTCAAGTATAAAAGGCACGCGTAAGGTTGCCAATGCGGATGTTAGCTATGGACCCGAGGAATCGACTGAGATCATTTTTTTTGCGATTGGAGCTACCCTTAAGGGCGTTTTGAGGCGCCTCGCCCTTTGATAACTTTTTATAATTTCAAGGATATTAAACACGCGTGTGGTTGCCAACGTGGAGGTTAGATATGGACCCGGGGAATCGACTGAGACCATTATTTTCGCGATTGGAGCAACCCTTAACCTGCACGGCGGTTGGGTCTCCATCCGAACGTCCGGTGCTGGGGGGGGTAAATTGTACCCCACTCTCGCATTTTCCGAACCAATAACCGCAGCGAGACGCGCAAGGCGGCGATGGAAAGATCTCAGTGAGAAAAATATAACGCATACCCGAAATTATTAACATAAGGTCACATATCAGGTCACGGTCAGGTCAAGCGTCAATTTTTTTGTTTTTTTTGGCTATACTTTGCATCCAAAGCCTTGTATTGTAACTATTATCTCACAAAGTGCTCCCAAATGCATAATGCATCTCTCGCATAAGTAAAAGTGAAATTTTAAGCAAAGGTCAAGGTCAAGGGCAGGTCACAAAAGGTCACAGGTTTACGAATGCCTTGCGACACATGTTGTATGGGTTATTTTACACGTATAATTCGATAGAAGCAGCCATTTCCACAGCCTGACACCATATAATGGCCCTCAGGTCAAGGTCAGGTCACAATAAGGTCAAAATTTGAAATTAATTAATCTAAATAAACATTGCATGTTTCCAGACTAGTTTTGTCTTAGAAACACAGTGGTGGTATTTATTTGTCTGTATCTGGTCAGTAAAAGCCAAAAAACGCAATTGCAAAAAATGACGTCATAAGTTACTTATTCTTAGAGAGCCATAAGTCAAAAATAAATATATTGCTTTGAAATTTGTTTTGAGTATCATTCATACTCGGTTATCTAATAGATCTTCCGGTTTTCTGCAAATCTTTTAAAAAACTTTGTGGGAATTCTTCCCCCAAAAATCAGTTTTTTTGCATGTTTGGGGCTCTAAAACCTATAATGTTGAAAATCCGAGATAGCCATTTTAGATACAATGTTATTTCCTTTCTTTTGACATTTTTATTTGCGATTTGCATCAACACGCTCTTTTCTACGATTTGTCAAACATTTAACGTTTTTTCACAAAAAAATGACATGACATGACATCACTAAAACGTCATTATCTCCCAAAAAAATTACAAATTTCAATACAATTTTAACAGAAGATCTAAAATTGCTGCACCAAAAGGTACTGTAAGTTCCACTTGAATATCTGTCATAGTTTTCAAGTTACTGAGAAAACCCAGCAGGGGGTACAATTTATCCCCCAGCACCGCGCAGGTTAAGGGCGTTTTGAGGCGCCCCGTCCTTTGAGAACCTTTTATGGTCTTAGGGATGTGAGGCACGCGTGACGTTGCCGATGCGGAGGTTATATTTGGACCCGATAAATCGACTGAAACCATTATTTTATCGATTGCAGCAACCCTTAATGGCGTTTTGAGGCGCACCGTCCTTCGATAACCTTTTATGGTCTCAAGTATATGAGGCACGCGCGTGGTTGCCAATGCGGAGATTAGATATAGACCCGAGAGATCGACTGAGACCATTATTTTTGCGATTGGAGTAACCCTTAACCCTCGCCCTACGGGGGGTCCTAAAACGACCCTCCTGAGGTTTTGCTTGCATGACTTTTTAGACATGCGGCGCATGCTTCTGCAATTTTTAGTATTTAAGTATACAACAATTCTAAGTATGCTTTTAAAAATTTCATTGAAATTGGTTGAGAAATTGGGTAAATAATGATGTTTTGATGACGTCATGTTGGTGGAAAAACGACAAATGTTTGAAAAATCGTAGAAAACAGAGTTTTGAAGCAAATTGCAAACGCAATTTAGCAAAGATATCAAATGTCCTTGTCTTTAACATGGCAATCTCGGATATTCAAAAATTGGGTTTTTAACCCCAAAAATAAACAAAAACTGTTGAATAAAATTTGTTTGGGAAAAATCACCACACAATCAAAATTATCAAAGATGTTAACAAACGGATAATATGTGAGAGACAGACTTGTCAATGATTCAATGTGAATCGACTACTTTTGATTGAATCATTCTTATTTCAGATGAATGACTCATGAATCGATTCACCTCATGCGCAAACCTGTTGTGAGTCACTGATTGAATCATTCATACAGATAAAATAGGCCGATTGAATCATTCATTGCTCAAAGAATCATTCTTTTTTGGTCGAACAGCATAAATTGTCCAAAAATATGCCAGCGGCCCAGCATTCATCTGTGCCTTGTGGTCAAACCAGACACTTAAAGGAAATAGTTCACCTTCAACATGGGATTTTGAACTGAAATAGCAGTTTTGTAGCCCGTGTTGAGAAATCCTTATCTGCAACTTTTCTTGGCTGAAAAGACTCCAGCCGAAGATATTTGACTTTTTGGCGAAGGAATGCGGCGCATATATGATATACCGTACCGTCTGAGAGTGCCAGCACTGCACGGAGCATGCGCAGACCAATAACGCACACCATAACATTAATAATGTACGACCTTCTGTCCTGAATTGGCGCGATGTAGGACCATTTTTGAAAAGGAAAAAAAGAAACTGTATTACAAGATATAATAAAATCAAGTTCTGAAAAATTTCCGAAGGTGAACTATTTCCTTTAATGGCCAATTATATGAGCTCTGTGTCCTGAGCTGTAGCCTGTAATTCATCTATGCGTAAAGAAAGCGAGGCTTTGTGTCCAACTCCAGTGGGCACAAAGCCACTGTTCAATCAGCCCTAACTAGGTGAATACCTTGGAACTGGTAGGGTTAGGGGTAGGTACCTAAATACTTAAAAAAGGTAACTAACTCATACTTTGGTTCATAAACCACACAGTACACGCACACCTTTCTCACACGAAAAATTATCAAAAGGTACCCGCCTTTTCTTAATTTATAGGCTATACCATATCAAAAACTAAATCATAAACAAACATTTGCATGACCTCCGCATGTCCCAAATATCACTGTCGCATCGGCGCCGCTTTATTCCACATCATGCTTTATACAAAATAATACCTAATGCAAAATCAAAATAAATGTTCTATTCGCTTAAAAAAGTGAAACGTGAAGTCATTAATGCTTTTGAAACTTGGAATTTACAACTTTAATAAATATTATAAATATCATTTTATAATCAAAATAAACAACATGCGTGTCCAATTGGTTCACATTCACATTCACATTCGGAAATACATTCGCGGACTATTCGGATTGGTTTCAAAATTGGTACACAGATAGATCACGACCTAGTTAGTGATCATTCTGGTACAATCTTAGAGTCGCACATTTAAAATCAAAGGAGTTAGAGCAGGTTATATGTTTATGGTCAAACAGCAGACTATTCTGATGTGCATGCAAATTGGCACACAGGTAGAGCATGACCTCCCTGTCAAGCTCATAAAATCTTAGAGTCGCACATTCAAAATCAAAGGAGTTAGACAAAGGAGTCGACACTTCCCTTCAATGTTGAGTGATTTAATCAAGATTGAATCATTAATTATGGTAATGTTGAGTGATTGAATCATGATTGAATCATTCATTATCGTAATGTTGAGTGATTGAATCATTCATTATGGTAATGCTGAGTGATTGAATCATGATTGAATCATTCATTATGGTCCGTGAATCACTGTGAATCGACTCATGACAAATATGAATCATTGACAAGTCTGGTGAGAGAACTGGGTATGGACAATACTCAAACCAAATTTCAAAGAATAATCTCTATTTTTGACTGAGTGATGGCTCCCAAGTGTAAGCAATTCATGACGTCATTTTTTTAATAACTTTTTTGACTTTTTTTTAACAGACACGAATACATAATTACCTTTTCTGTATTTCTGAGACAAAACTGGTCTAGGAACATGCCTTTTTATTTACATTTATCAATTTCTCATTTTGAGGTTTTCTGACAGAGCAAAATCGCTGTGGTCGATCGAGGTCATTCACTTGACCTGGAAGGTCACTCGTCGACCCGAAACCTATAAATTGCATACCGTTAGATTCCAAACATGACAGTTAACATGTTGGTTCATACCGCGTTGCTCTATGTCGCTTGGTTTGGAAGTTAACAGGGGTGGGGGGTGGGGGGTCTTTTAGGATCCCCCGAAGGGCAAAGGTGGGAAAAAACTCCCGTAGGTCGAGGCTTAAGGGCGTTTTGAGTCTTTTGACCTTACTTGAAGATGACATGGAATGTCAAAATGAATGTCATTTTTGTGATCAGCTTGCCCTAATTGACCTGAAACCACATTTTGAAGCGAAGCAACCCTTAAGGGCGCCCCGTCCTATGACAACGTTGTATGGTCTTAGGTATATAAGGCACGCGTGAGGTTGCCAATGCGGAGGTTAGATATGGGCCCGAGGAATCGACTGAGACCATTATTTTCGCGATTTGAGCAACTCTTAAAGCCGTTTTGAGGCGCCCGTCCTTTGAGAACCTTTTATGGTCCCAAGTATATGAGGCACGCGTTTGGTTGCCAATGTGGAGGTTATATATGGACCCGAGGAATCGACTGAGACCATTATTTTTGCGATTGGAGCAACCCTTAAAGGAAATAGTTCACCTTCGGAATTTTTTTCAGAACACGATTTTATTATATTTTATAATACAATTTCTTTTTTCTTTTCAAAAATGGTCCTACATCGCGCCAATTCAGGACAGAAGGTCGTAAATTATTGATGTTATGGTGTGCGTTATTGGTCTGCGCATGCTCAGACCAGTGCTGGCACTCTCGGACGGTACGGTATATCATATATGCGCCGCATTCCCATCTTTTCATCGACATCGGACCTACGGACGCCTTCTAGCCAGCCTTCTCCAGCTCTCCACCGCTTCCGGGTGCGGGACCCTGTCCACGTGCTTGAAGCAGGGTCGTTAGACCCTTAGATAGGTAGCCTTTAGATATTTTTAAGTAGGTAACGTAATTTCCACAATTTGCAAGGTAGAGAACCCGCTTCATTCTGTAGATTAATTGCAGCTGGCAACACGTTCTGCCGTGTGTGCCACGTTAACGTAATTTAGGTTATTAATTAAACTTTCCCCTCCCTCCTCCGGTCATGGCGACCTCCCCGCCCCTCCGCCCCCTCATGGCAACTTCCCCGCCCCTCCGTCCCCTCATGGCGACCCCCCCGCCCGGCCCCCTTCAGGAGTCTCTCCCCTCCCGTCCCGGCGCGCGGCCACCCCCCGGCTTCCTTCCGAAGCCACCCGACCCCCTTCAGGGGTCTGCCCCCCCGGACGGTCCTCCTGGACCCCCCGGCTCCCCTCGGGAGCCTCGCCTGGACCGACCCGGTGCTTGGCTCCCCCCCAACACCTCGCCACCCGACGGGCCTGCTCTCCTCCTCATTCAGAGGAAGGACGGAGTGACCATGAGGCACTCCAACCCGTTCGCGGTGCGCCGCCAACTGGTCGCCCTCTGCGGAGAGGTGGCCACCGCGCGCTCCATCCGTTCCGGCGCTCTGCTGGTTCAGACCCTGTCTGGCCAGCAGACTGCCACCCTCCTAGCCATCCCGTCTTTCATGGACAAGGCTTGTGAGGTGACGGCCCCGGACCACATGAATTCCTGCCAGGGATTCATCCTGTGCCCCGAAGTCAGCAATCTGACTGAGACCGTGCTCCTCCAGGAGCTAGTGACTCAGGGGGTGACAGAAGTGGTCCGGATGCGGTCTAAGCGACCAGGCCCCAACCCCATGGTCCGGCTGCGTTTCCGGGGCTTACAGCTCCCGGAACGCATCTACTGTGGCTACATAGGAGTCACAGTCAAGGAGTGGACCCAAGGGCCTCTGCAGTGCAAAGCCTGCTGGCGGTTTGGCCACCACCAGCGTCAGTGCCACGCCCGCCAGTCCATCTGCGGGAAGTGCGCCGAGACGCACGACACAGCCCAATGTGTCGGTGGCGACACCGCAGCCACTCGCTGCGTGTCGTGCGGGGCCGCCCACCCCGCATGGTCCCGTGACTGCCCTGCCCGAGCGCTAGCCGCCGAGCAGACCCGGGCCCGCAAGGCGGTCCCCCCCCCCCACCCCACCTCCCATCCCAGCGCTGGCCCCCAGCGTCTGGCCCCCGCTGCCCCCATCCCACCGAACCCCACCCGCGCCCCCCCGTCGGACCTCAAGTGGGTCCACCTCACCGGCGCCACCGCCTGCCCCGTCACAGCGGCGGCAGTGCCCACCCCCACCGACGGCAGAGCAGACCGAGTCCCTCCTGTCCCTTCTGGACTCTAGTATCGCCGAGTCCCTTCTGGACTCTGGCAGTGCCCCAGCGGCACCCACTCCCACCCCCGCCGAATCTCTGGCGGAGTCCCCGCTCGAGTCCTCTGTGTCCTCGGAGGACTCTGACGCCTCTATGATTAGAGCCGTCACCCGCCAACTCCC
Source organism: Chirona hameri (assembly GCA_036785665.1). Classification (NCBI taxonomy): domain Eukaryota; kingdom Metazoa; phylum Arthropoda; class Thecostraca; order Balanomorpha; family Balanidae; genus Chirona; species Chirona hameri. Next base: position 62,123 of record JAXIVJ010002485.1, read on the forward strand.
AAACTCCCACCCTCCTCCTCTCTCTGAGGACAGTCAGTCCCTCACCCTCTCCCTGCCATCCCTCCCCTCCCCCAACCTCCTTCCCAGCTCCCTCGTAGCCCCTCCCCCCCAGCCCCTCTGAAAGTAACCGCTACCGCCGCAATTTGAGACGGTTCAACAAGAAATAATAAATCACCTCCAACAAATACTTCATTCAGTTGTTTCTGACTAACCGTTAAATTGTGCTGCTGCTGACGTGGAAGTTGCGTGTTGGCTGCCGGTGTTTTGTTGCGGGGGCCCCCTGCTGGATTGGTAGCGCGGCGAATGGTTATGGCTTGGCTGTTCGTTGCGTAGCTGATTTGGCGGGGGATTTCTGCGATGGGGCGCCGATGGTTGATGTGCGGTTTTGCGTTGGTGGCGGCATGATTCCCTGTCAAATTGGTCGCTAAATCAGGTTGCTGCCGACGTGGGGTAGCGTGTTGGCTGCCGGTGTCTTGTTGCGGGGCCCCCCTGCTGGATTGGTAGCGCGGCGAATGGTTATGGCTTGGCTGTTCGTTGCGTAGCTGATTTGGCGGGGGATTTCTGCGATGGGGCGCCGATGGTTCATGTGCGGTTTTGCGTTGGCGGCGGCATGATTCCCTGCCAAACCAGTCAGAAATAACTTCCTGACTAACTGTTAAATCAAGTTACTGCTGACGCGGGAGTTGCGGGTTGGCTGCCGGTGTCTTGTTGCGGGGGCCCCCTGCTGGATCTCGGCCGCGCGGCGAATGGCCGGTGCTGTTCGTGACGTGGCTGATTTGGCGGGGGATTTCTGCGATGGGACGCCGATGGCTGATGTGCGATTTTGCGTTGGCGGCGGCATGATTCCCTGCCAAACCAGATCACACGCCGATGCTGCGCCGCGGTGCGGTGGCTGCTGCGCTGCGGTGCAGTGTCCGCTGCGCTGCGGTGCAGCATGTTAAATTATGTTAAAATCACGCTGCTGCTGACGTGGGGTTGCGTGTTGGCTGCCGGTGTCTAGTTACGGGGGCCCCCTGCTGGATCTCGGCCGCGCGGCGAAATTCGTTGCGTGGCTGATTTGGCGGGGGATTTCTGCGATGGGACGCCGATGGCTGATGTGCGATTTTGCTTTGGCGGCGGCATGATTCCCTGCCAAACCAGATCACTCGCCGATGCTGCGCCGCGGTGCGGTGGCTGCTGCGCTGCGGTGCAGTGTCCACTGCGCTGCGGTGCAGTATCCACCCTGTCAAACCTTTTTTACACTGTTAGGTGATAGCTATTTTTGTTGAGTGATTTTGTTTTTGTTATTGATAGGTCCCCTCTTAGATTATTTCTACCAAACACGTTTAGCTAAACAAATATAACAGGGGTTTTTTGCCTTGCGCATTTTTGGCCCACCGCGCAGGTTTTTCCCCTTTGCCTTAGACGCTGGGTTTTTTATTATTTAGGACTTTTCGCCCAGCTAAACACACCCCACAACCAGGTCTCGCCGAGGCGCCGGAGCTAGGGAGACTGGCAACAGTCTCCCTCTGTTGCAATGACGGCACCCCACGGCTCCATCAACTCTGACACTGTACAAGTATTCTGTTCTGTGTGTGTATGAAATATATTGTGTATGTATGTGTCTCGTGTTTTATTTTAACTTTGACTTTGAACGAAATACTTAACGTAAGATAGACTTTAGATTTACTGTGAAGAATTCACTTAACGTAAAATAGCTACCCTATTCCCTTTTTTGCTCGGGTTCCCATAAACCGACTAACGTAACTCTTTGCCTGGCAAATTGCCAGAAGTACTTTCCCCAAACCCGGGATATGGCTATAGGCTGGTCCGGGTAAAAAAAGAAAGAAAAAAAAGCCGCATTCCCCTCCAGCTCTCCACCGCTTCCGGGTGCGGGACCCTGTCCACGTGCTTGTGGCAGGGTCGTTAGACCCTTAGATAGGTAGCCTTTAGATATTTTTAAGTAGGTAACGTAATTTCCACAATTTGCAAGGTAGAGAACCCGCTTCATTCTTTAGATTAATTGCAGCTGGCAACACGTTCTGCCGTGTGTGCCACGTTAACGTAACTTAGGTTATTCATTAAACTTTTCCCTCCCTCCTCCGGTCATGGCGACCTCCCCGCCCCTCCGTCCCCTCATGGCAACTTCCCCGCCCCTCCGTCCCCTCATGGCGACCCCCCCGCCCGGCCCCCTTCAGGAGTCTCTCCCCTCCCGTCCCGGCGCGCGGCCACCCCCCGGCTTCCTTCAGAAGCCACCCGACCCCCTTCAGGGGTCTGCCCCCCCGGACGGTCCTCCTGGACCCCCCGGCTCCCCTCGGGAGCCTCGCCTGGACCGACCCGGTGCTTGGCTCCCCCCCAACACCTCGCCACCCGACGGGCCTGCTCTCCTCCTCATTCAGAGGAAGGACGGAGTGACCATGAGGCACTCCAACCCGTTCGCGGTGCGCCGCCAACTGGTCGCCCTCTGCGGAGAGGTGGCCAGCGCGCGCTCCATCCGTTCCGGCGCTCTGCTGGTTCAGACCCTGTCTGGCCAGCAGACTGCCACCCTCCTAGCCATCCCGTCTTTCATGGACAAGGCTTGTGAGGTGACGGCCCCGGACCATATGAATTCCTGCCAGGGATTCATCCTGTGCCCCGAAGTCAGCAATCTGACTGAGACCGTGCTCCTCCAGGAGCTAGTGACTCAGGGGGTGACAGAAGTGGTCCGGATGCGGTCTAAGCGACCAGGCCCCAACCCCATGGTCCGGCTGCGTTTCCGGGGCTTACAGCTCCCGGAACGCATCTACTGTGGCTACATAGTAGTCACAGTCAAGGAGTGGACCCAAGGGCCACTGCAGTGCAGAGCCTGCTGGCGGTTTGGCCACCACCAGCGTCAGTGCCACGCCCGCCAGTCCATCTGCGGGAAGTGCGCCGAGACGCACGACACAGCCCAATGTGTCGGTGGCGACACCGCAGCCACTCGCTGCGTGTCGTGCGGGGCCGCCCACCCCGCATGGTCCCGTGACTGCCCTGCCCGAGCGCTAGCCGCCGAGCCGACCCGGGCCCGCAAGGCGGTCCCCCCACCCCACCTCCCATCCCAGCGCTGGCCCCCAGCGTCTGGCCCCCGCTGCCCCCATCCCACCGAACCCCACCCGCGCCCCCCCCCGTCGGACCTCAAGTGGGTCCACCTCACCGGCGCCACCGCCTGCCCCGTCACAGCGGCGGCAGTGCCCACCCCCACCGACGGCAGAGCAGACCGAGTCCCTCCTGTCCCTTCTGGACTCTAGTATCGCCGAGTCCCTTCTGGACTCTGGCAGTGCCCCAGCGGCACCCACTCCCACCCCCGCCGAATCTCTGGCGGAGTCCCCGCTCGAGTCCTCTGTGTCCTCGGAGGACTCTGACGCCTCTATGATCAGAGCCGTCACCCGCCAACTCCCAAACTCCCACCCTCCTCCTCTCTCTGAGGACAGTCAGTCCCTCACCCTCTCCCTGCCATCCCTCCCCTCCCCCCCACCCTCCTTCCCAGCTCCCTCGTAGCCCCTCCCCCAGCCCCTCTGAAAGTAACCGCTACCGCCGCAATTTGAGACGGTTCAACAAGAAATAATAAATCACCTCCAACAAATACTTCATTCAGTTGTTTCTGACTAACCGTTAAATTGTGCTGCTGCTGACGTGGAAGTTGCGTGTTGGCTGCCGGTGTTTTGTTGCGGGGGCCCCCTGCTGGATTGGTAGCGCGGCGAATGGTTATGGCTTGGCTGTTCGTTGCGTAGCTGATTTGGCGGGGGATTTCTGCGATGGGGCGCCGATGGTTGATGTGCGGTTTTGCGTTGGCGGCGGCATGATTCCCTGTCAAATTGGTCGCTAAATCAGGTTGCTGCCGACGTGGGGTAGCGTGTTGGCTGCCGGTGTCTTGTTGCGGGGGCCCCCTGCTGGATTGGTAGCGCGGCGAATGGTTATGGCTTGGCTGTTCGTTGCGTAGCTGATTTGGCGGGGGATTTCTGCGATGGGGCGCCGATGGTTGATGTGCGGTTTTGCGTTGGCGGCGGCATGATTCCCTGCCAAACCAGTCAGAAATAACTTCCTGACTAACTGTTAAATCAGGTTACTGCTGACGCGGGAGTTGCGGGTTGGCTGCCGGTGTCTTGTTGCGGGGGCCCCCTGCTGGATCTCGGCCGCGCGGCGAATGGCCGGTGCTGTTCGTGACGTGGCTGATTTGGCGGGGGATTTCTGCGATGGGACGCCGATGGCTGATGTGCGATTTTGCGTTGGCGGCGGCATGATTCCCTGCCAAACCAGACCACACGCCGATGCTGCGCCGCGGTGCGGTGGCTGCTGCGCTGCGGTGCAGCATGTTAAATTGTGTTAAAATCACGCTGCTGCCGACGTGGGGTTGCGTGTTGGCTGCCAGTGTCTAGTTACGGGGGCCCCCTGCTGGATCTCGGCCGCGCGGCGAAATTCGTTGCGTGGCTGATTTGGCGGGGGATTTCTGCGATGGGACGCCGATGGTAGATGTGCGGCCTTGCGTTGGCGGAGGCATGATTCCCTGCCAAATCAGTCGCGCAACGAAAGGTTCCATTGGAATTCGTTGTTCATTTCTTAACGTAATGCTCCTCCCAACCCTCCTCTCCCCTCTACTCCGCTCTTGCCAAAGCCGAGGAGTTGAACACCCGCCCCTGATAACATATGCCGATGCTGCGCTGCGGTGTGATGGCCGCTGCGCTGCGGTGCGGTGATCACTCCACTGCGCTGCGGTGTGGTGTCCGCTGCGCTGCGGTGCAGTATGTTAAATCATGTCGCTGCCGACGTGGGGTTGCGTGTCAGCTGCCGGTGTGTTGTTGCGGGGGCCCCCTGCTGGATCTCGGCCGCGCGGCGAATGGTTTAGTGCTTTGGCTGTTCGTGACGTGGCTGATTTGGCGAGGGATTTCTGCGATGGGACGCCGATGGCTGATGTGCGATTTTGCGTTGGCGGTGGCATGATTCCCTGCCAAACCAGATCACACGCCGATGCTGCGCCGCGGTGCGGTGGCTGCTGCGCTGCGGTGCAGTGTCCACTGCGCTGCGGTGCAGTATCCACCCTGTCAATCTTTTTTACACTGTTAGGTGATAGTTATCTTGTATTGATAGGTCCCCTCTTAGATTATCTCTACCAAACACGTTTAGCTAAACAAATATAACAGGGGTTTTTTGCCCTGCGCATTTTTGGCCCACCGCGCAGGTTTTTCCCCTTTGCTATAGACGCTGGGTTTTTTATTATTCAGGACTTTTCGCCCGGCTAAACACACCCCACAACCAGGTCTCGCCGAGGCGCCGGAGCTAGGGAGACTGGCAACAGTCTCCCGCTGTTGCAATGACGGCACCCCACGGCTCCATCAACTCTGACACTGTACAAGTACTCTGCTCTGTGTGTGTATGAAATATATTGTGTATGTATGTGTCTCGTGTTTTATTTTAACTTTGACTTTGAACGAAATACTTAACGTAAGATAGACTTTAGATTTACTGTGAAGAATTCACTTAACGTAAAATAGCTACCCTATTACCTTTCTTGCTCGGGTTCCCATAAACCGACTAACGTAACTCTTTGCCTGGCAAATTGCGAGAAGTACTTTCCCCAAACCCGGGATATGGCTATAGGCCGGTCCGGGTAAAAAAAAAGAAAAAGAAAAAAAAGCCGCATTCCTTCGCCAAAAAGTCAAATATCCTCGGCTGGAGAGTCTTTTCAGCCAAGAAAAGTTGCAGATAAGGATTTCTCAACACGGGCTACAAAACTGCTATTTCAGTTCAAAATCCCATGTTGAAGGTGAACTATTTCCTTTAACACTATTCCCTGCGGGGGGCAGATTCTGCCCCTCCCGGTGGTTTTTCACTTGCCGCTTCTAAACCGTTAGGCCCAGCGTCCTGAAACTCTGTGAATTTCCCCAAAATTCAATGGTGCGTGTTGTGTCGAAATTTGGAACAAAAATGTCCAGCAGAGGCGGTTCCAGGTTCCGGTTTTGGGAAGGGTGTTACGAATGCGGTTTTGCGGTGCATACTTCCTTCGTGGTTTGCAGTGCAATAAATGCGTCAGAAACAATTTCAATGCAATATGCATCATAGATACTGGGATTGTACATATTTTTTTGGGGGGCAGAGGCGCACTCAGGATAAAAAATGGGAGGCGATACCCACCCTCAAATTAGGTCCAACTTCAAATTAGCAAGATGATAAAAGTATTACGCGCATGGAGCCCCCGTGTTTTTTCCTGGATCCGCCTATGCGCAATATATCAAATTTAACAAATTACAGCATATAATTCCGACATGTGACGTTCATGTCGTCCCAAACAATCACGAACAGCACATATTTTTTTTTATCTCCAGAAAATCCCCCCATTTTACATTGCCTGAATACGCCTATGATTTGTTATTTTGTTTTTGTTTTCGATATATTAAAGACCAGTACATTTGAAGCTCAAAAACGTTTAGAGCATGAAAATAGGTCGAGCCACATGGCCGCAATGACATTTAAAAAAACACCCAAAATTGTCTGATTTTTTTGCCCCCTGGCCCCCCATTTTTTTAACAAAACAAAACATTCAGGGTCGAAAAAGAGAGATATTGTCATGACGAATCGAATGACGTTTTCCTTATTGAAATAGACCGAGCAGTTCTCGAGATATCGGGGGAGGGGGGGGGGGGGGGGGGTGGCAGAATCTGCCCCCCCCCCCGCAGGTTAACGTAATTCTGGCCGTCCGCAGGGAATAGGGTTAAGGGCGTCTTTTGACCTTGAAAAAGACCTTGAAGATGACATTGAATGGCAAAATAAATGTTATTTTCGTGATCAGTGTGCCCCAATTGACCTGTTACCACATTTTGAAGCGAAGCAACCGTTAATGGGAACATGAAAGAAAAAAAACTTGAAAGTTGTCTTCAAGTTCAACCATACGGTGCATCTTGAGCTCAAAACTACGAATATGACTTTGGTTCGGACAACTGATGGATATATGTGGAGAAAGAAATAAGTTTCTCTTTCTATTTCACGAGAAATCGTGCGATAGCAGCTGGCGTTCTGGCTCCGCCCCGCTCCGCCTGACGCCAAGTACAGTCTTTGACAAGGGATCGGCGCGCCGCCCGGACGGCTGAGCGGATATTAACGAGGCGTCATGACCAGAGACTACGTGCCAGAGAGTGTACCTGCCTCCGGCGGCGAGCCGGCGGCGGCGAGCGGCGAGCGAGATGTCCCGATCGTGGCCCGGAACAGCGGATATGAAACCGGGCCCACTAGTCCTGTGTCGAAATTACTTAACGTAGGGAGGTAATTCTTTCACCACAACCCATTTTTAGATCTGCTCTACAAATCTGCTATATCAGTCCAAAACTCCATGTTATAGGTGAACTATTCCCTTTTAGGGTCCTTTGAGAACCTTGTATGGTATCAAGTATATGAGGCACGCGTGAGGTTGCTGATGCTGATATTAGATATGGACCCGAGGAATCGACTGGGACATTTTTTTCGCGATTGGAGCAACCCTTAAGGGCGTTTTGAGGCGCCCCGTCCTTTGAGAACCCTTTATGGTCTCAAGTATATGGGGCACGGTGAGGTAGCCAATGCGGAGGTTAGATATGGAACCGAAGAATCGACTGAGACCATTATTTTCGCATTTGGAGCAACCCTTAAAGGAAATAGTTCACCTTCAACATGGGGTTTTGAACTGAAGTAGCAGTTTTGTAGCCCGTGTTGAGAAATCCTTATCTGGAACTTTTATTGGTTGAAAAGACTCTCCAGCCGAAGATATTTGACTTCTTGGCGAAGGAATGCGGCGCATATGTGATATACCGTACCGTCTGAACTGTGCCAGCACTGCATGGAGCATGCGCAGACCAATAACGCACACCATACAATTAATAATTTACAACCTTCTGTCCTGAATTGGCGCGATGTAGGACTATTTTTGAAAAGAAAAAAAGAAACTGTATTAAAAAATATAATAAAATCGTGTTCTGAAGAGAAAAAAATCCGAAGGTGAACTATTTCCTTTAAGGCGTTTTGAGGCGCCCTGTCCTTTGACCTTGAAAACGAACTTGAAGATGACCTTGAATGTCAAAATAAATGTATTTTCGTGATCAGCGTGCCCCAATTGACCAGTAACCACATTTTGAAGCGAATCGCTACTCGACTCTGAATTCTAATCCGATTCCGACGACGCTAACCAGCCATACATCATCATACCACAAGTCATTTTTTTCAACAACAGGCAAGCAATGGAATGAACTACACAACACTACAAGACAACTCTGAACTCACACACTTGGACTTAAAAAAACAGCTTTGCGAGCAGCTGGGCGTACCCGATCCACCCCATTACTATTCAGTGGGACCAAAAAGGGGAAATATTTTGCATGTAAGACTTAGAATGAATATGTCCCACCTACATTCTAACTTATTTCGCATTCAAAAATCACCTTCACCTGCGTGCCAGTTTGGACATCATACAGAAAATAATAGTCATTACGTTCTTTCATGCCCAAAATTTACAGAACAAAGAAGCTTACTGTTCAACAATATTGATCAATTCTTAAACTTTGACTTAAGAAATAAACTACCCTCAGATCAACTACACACACTGGCGGCCGCAGGGGGGGGGGGGGGGGGGAGCACGGGGCCATGGCCCCCCCTTTGGCTCCCAAAGGTGGGGCCATATTGCCTTTTGGCCCCCCTTTTGCCAGTACCAACCAGGGCCTATTTTAACATTTTGGCAGTTGACGATTTTGTCCCTCTCCAGTCCCTGAAAATGTCATGAAGCAGCAATTACAGCAATTACAATAGAAATACAAGACATCAAATGTTTGTGTCGATCCAACCGACGGTGCGGAGTCGGCACGTGCGCGCGTGCGCCATTCGTTTAACATGGGAAACAAGACATTGTGAAATCGCGAAAACCGTGCAAGTTTCGCTCGGTTCCCCGGCCGCTTGCTCGGCAACCGAGAGTCGCAGCGATATGCAAGCAACACTATGTGACAGATAATCGATTGGCCTTGCGTATAGGATGTCGTCCAGAGCGATGCGCGTGCCACGTGCAAAGTGGTGACCACTTTCATGATACAATTGGCATATTCAGGATTTAAATTGGTGCTCGGAAACCGTTCGACGTAGAGGGCTGATCCCGGCACTATTTTGCAGGCGCAGGGACCGTCTTCAAATTATATGTGTTACTTAAACTGTGTGACTAATATTTTGGCGTTGAAGTTGAAATGCAATATTTGTGGACAGTTTAATCCTTCACACCGCCGTAACACCCAAAACATGGACAAACTTGACCGGCAAATTTACACCGACGGATAGCGCCGTTCTTGCTGACCTATATCCACCCAAAATATTATGTAAATCGCTCATAGGTAACTTATGCTGAAGTCAAATGTAAACGATTACCGATGCTAACGTTGCGAAATAATTTCGTCGAATAAATTAGCATCGTTTAAGTTTGCCCAGACTGACACTACCGCAGTCAAATTCATCAATGAGCGCATGACTAGCTGACGTCGCTCCTCCCTCCCGGAGAGATTTTGTTGAAGCCGGTTGACATATTTCAGGCATGTAAACCGCTAAAATGTTTTGGCAGAGACTGCGACACGGGAACGAGATACGGTAAGAAGATATGGGAACGAAATACGGCAACAAGATACGGAAACTGGGTACGAGAAAGGGATGCTGGAGCGAGATACGGGAACAGGGTATGGAAATGAGATACGGGAACTAGATATGGTAAGGAGATATCGGAACGGTGTACGAGATACGGGAATGAGATACGGGAGCGGGATACAGGAGCGGAATACGGGAGCGGGATACGGGACCGGGATACGGTAACGGGTTACGGGAGCGGGATACGGGAGCGGGATATGGGAGCGGGATACGGGAGCGGGATACGTGAGCGGGATAAGGGAACGGGATACGGGAACGGGTTACGGGATCGGGATACGGTAACGGGATACGGTAACGGGAAATGGGAACGGGATATGGGAACAGGATACGGCAACGGGATAGGGAACGGATACGGGATACGGGATACGGGATACGGGATACGGGATACGGGATACGGGATACGGGATACGGGATACGGGATACGGGATACGGGATACGGGATACGGGATACGAGATACGGGATACGGGATACGGGATACGGGATACGGGATACGGGATACGGGATACGGGATACGGGATACGGGATACGGGATACGGGATACGGGATACGGGATACGGGATACGGGAACGGGATGCGGAAACTGGATACGGGAGCTGATTAAAGGATACGGTAACGGTATACGGGATACATGAACTGGATACGGGAACGGGATACGGGAACTGGATACGGGAACAGGGAACGGGATACGGGCACGGAATACGGGCACGGGATACGGGCACGGGATACGGGCACGGGATACGGGCACTAGGTACGGGAACGGGATACGGGAACGGGATACGGGAACGGGATACGGGAACGGGATACGGGAACGGGATACGGGAACGGGATACGGGAACGGGATACGGGATACGGGAACGGGATACGGGAACGGGATACGGGAACGGGATACGGGAACGGGATACGGGAACGGGATACGGGAACGGGATACGGGAACGGGATACGGGATACGGGAACGGGATACGGGAACGGGATACGGGAACGGGATACGGGAACGGGATATGGGAACGGGATACGGGAACGGGATACGGGAACGGGATACGGGAACGGGATACGGGAACGGGATACGGGAACGGGATACGGGAACGGGATACGGGAACGGGATACGGGAACGGGATACGGGAACGGGATACGGGATACGGGAACGGGATACGGGAACGGGATACGGGAACGGGATATGGGAACGGGATACGGGAACGGGATACGGGAACGGGATACGGGAACGGGATACGGGAATGTGATACGGGATACGGGAACGGGATACGGGATACGGGAACGGGATACGGAAACGGGATACGGCAACGGAATACGGCAACGGGATACGGTAACTGGATACGGCAACTGGATACGGCAACGGGATACGGGATGCGGGATACGGGATACGTGAACAAGAAACGGGAACAGGATACGGGAACGGGATACGGGAACGGGAACGGGATACGGGATACGGGAACGTGATACGGGAACGGGATACGGGAACGGGATACGGGAACGGGATACGGGAACGGGATACGGGAACGGGATACGGGAACGGGATACGGGAACGGGATACGGGAACGGGATACGGGATACGGGATACGGGAACGGGATACGGGAACGGGATACGGGAACGGGATACGGGAACGGGATACGGGAACGGGATACGGGGAACGGGATACGGGAACGGGATACGGGAACGGGATACGGGAACGGGATACGGGAACGGGATACGGGAACGGGATACGGGAACGGGATACGGGAACGGGATACAAGACGGGATACGGGATACGGGAACGGGATACGGGAACGGGATGCGGGAACGGGATACGGGAACGGGATACGGGAACGGGATACGGGATACGGGATACGGGATACGGGATACGGGATACGGGATACGGGATACGGGATACGGGATACGGGATACGGGATACGGGATACGGGATACGGGATACGGGATACGGGAGCGGGATACGGGAACGGGATACGGGAACGGGATACGGGAACGGGATACGGGAACGGGATACTGGAACGGGATACGGGAACGGGATACGGGAACGGGATACGGGAACGGGATACGGGAACGGGATACGGGAACGGGATACGGGAACGGGATACGGGAACGGGATACGGGAACGGGATACGGGAACGGGATACGGGAACGGGATACGGGCACGGGATACGGGAACGGGATACGGGAACGGGATACAGGAACGGGATACGTGAACGGGATACAAGAACGGGAACGGGATACGGAATACGAGATACGGACTACGGAATACGGAATACGGAATAAGGAATGCGGAATACTGAATAGTTACATATAATTTGGGAATTTGGGAATACCCAATAATTTAGCAGAAGTGTTAAACCATTTCGCAAAATGGGATGATGGGTCTTTCAGCTCGCGAAGTTACAATTTCCTTGCATCAATTCTCAGAATAAATAATATGCAGCGAACGAATGAACAAACTGACATAAGCCTAAGGGCGAAAATGACTCACAGTTGTATGAAGAAAAAAATAAGACACTGTACTTTGGGAAACGGATCTTAGAAATGATGTAAATCAATGTCTCCAAATTGACGTCGTTGGCTATCACAGATCCCATGACGCCGGACCGCCGTTGCCCCCCCCCCCCCTGTATTGGTCGTCTGGGGCCGCCAGTGACTACACATATTATTATACGGCGCAGATCTCAAGAACGATGGTGGTCGGGGGGTGGTCCTCCAATTCCAAAATTTATTGCGTGCTTCTAACCGATTTATTGACCTTTACTAAATCGCAAGCCCATAGCTTCTTTGTAGCCTTCTTTGTAGCAAGCGGACGTGACTTCCCCGGCGGGGCGCACTGGGGCTGGCCAAGTAGACGAACCTGAGCGGCTGTACCGTGGCGGCGGTCGCAGTTTAACGTTTGTTTCTGTCAGACAGGGTGCTTTGATTTAAGCTTTTGCTTTTGTACCCTTCTGCTTTATGTTCACATACTACTTCAGTCTTCATGTATGTTTAATAAACATGCTGATGATGAGGAACTTCACAGAAATGGCGACATTCAAATGGACGCCATGTTGAATGTCATAACTGGAGGTATTTTTTTTATTGAGCCTATTTTGTACTATGATTGCACAAATTGTCATCGAAATCAACAGGGTGCGCCATTTTGATGACGTCAGATGACCCCGATGACCTTGAACTATGACCGCCGATATCTCCTATGATTTTGAATGTCACAACTACACACATATATTTTGTGAGAGAGGAAGAAGAGCTCTGTTAGTCTGCCTAATTGCATTATGATCGGTGAGTACCGCGTGTACCGTGAATGTGTCACGCGAACGTGAATGTGCACGTCGAACTAAATTGATGAACGTTCGCGCCTGTGACATGCTGAAACCAGGGCCGTATAATAGCTGAAACGACTGCGCCCAGCGCTAAGTAACGCTCTATGTTGTGAGTTTCTTATATGTAAACTTAAACGGCTTTGTTTTATTTGAAAAGAACAATTTTTCGGTGATCGTTTTTTAAGAAAATAAAGAAATTATGAACAATTGGTAAATAAATCTGAAATATTGAACAGATCATTGCGCAACCAGTACATACTCATCCATGTACTCACGTATAGTACATCTCTAAAAGGAGGAGTGTCGGCATTGCGCCGAAATCGGCGGCGAAAATTTCGTTTGTTTTGTTTGTAAAGAAGCATTTTGCGGGCGAGGCGTGGATGATATTGAATTTTAGGGCGCAGTAAGTAAATTGTATTTTTAACGTAGGATCATTTTATTTATTGTCATTCATATTCAAAATATAGTATTTTCTTTCCTGCAATTGTCGGACGTTATGTGCTAAATCAAGAATTGACACTAGCCACTACGAATAACAACTTGAACGGGGGCTTCAATGTCTATGTCAACGACGATGTCAATGGAGAGTTTAATCTGTGTCATTATCATTTTGTATTATATTTGTGATAATGAAGAGTTTGATCGCTGTGGCATCAAATTTAGTCATTGTGTACCTACATTTTAACCTAGTGCTCAAGATGTTGACAAAATTGAATATTTAATTAATGTATACATTTAAAATGAATGTTGCAGTCCATATCACATCTTATGTATGGACGAATTTACCTTCCTGCCACAATAGTTACTTTTTAGAGACGTCATCAGGCTGTAGCTACAAGATGTTTCACCATGTCACCCACTTATCTATGTGCATCATGGTTAGGCTAAAAGGTTAAGGTGGTGGGACAGACTGCTAGATTAATGATGTCACTGGAACAATATTTTGGAACACAAGTATAATTAATCATCACACTGTCTATAGTCATTTGCTGACACCTACTGCATGCAATTCACAGCTTTACTTTGGGGCTTTGGTGAAATAAGGTATTACATCATCAGTGCCTGTAAAATGAGAGTAACATTTTGGCTCTAAGCATGACACATTGTCATCTGGGGTTATAACCTACACAAACCTGACCTAAATGGTAATCTTTGACTAACGTACCTGTCAGTGCACCATGTTTGTAGTAATCAAGGTTCAAGGTTACTATCACCGTTGTTGGTCTGGAGTCATAGGGGATGCTCTATGATGTGACTAGATTCTCGACTAGACCCTATCACGCTCTCACTGAACCTCCGTTCCTGGCAGAGTGCAGGACTTGTATTTTAGACTGAAGGTCAGCTGCGCAGCTGTCACCACAATTTTACCTTGCACGTCAATCACCGGCTCACAAAATTATTTGTCGGCCTAAGATTCGCTCGTAGCCAGAATCTTGGGACAGCAAACAATTTTGTGAGTCAGTGATTGACATGCAAGTTAACGTTGTGGTGGCGGCCAACCTTCAGTCTAAAATACAAGTCCTGCGCTCTGCCAGGAACAGAGGTTTAGTGAGAGCGTGATAAGGTTTAGTGGAGAATCTGGTGACATAAAGCTTCCATATGACTAGACCAACAACGGTGATAGTAACCTTGAACCTTGATTACTAAAAACACATTGCACCGACAGGTACCTTAGTTAAAGATTACCACCTAACCCTACACAAACACAAACCGACCAATCAGCGTCATCCTAGGCAGTCAGCTGATAGAAGCTGGATAAATAATCACATGGTGGCGACATGAAGTGGTGATATATTACAAATATTTTAATTATATTTAGTTGGTGTTGGTGGAACTTAATTTTTTACAACTGAGGTTACTAATTAGGACATTATCTATAATTTGATATACATATACAGCAATATTGCATAAATAAAAAGGCAACTTGGAAATTAACACTTAAATTGTCATGCATAATTGTGTAACATGTGACATAATGACATGGCTGGCAACTAGGGTAAACATTTGTAACACCTGACACATCCCAACACAGAATTGTCATGCTATTTATTGGCATCCTTTTCATGACTTCAGACTTGTCATGCTATGGGTGTTCTTTAGTGCATCAGCATTGTATACATCACCAATAGCATAAAAAGTCTGGTGTTAGGATATGTCTGGCTTTACAGTTGCTTACCCTAATTAAATAGAATTGGCAAATGTGTTGGCATAGGCACAATAGCTGCAAGGCCACAGTCATTGGTCCCATGTAGGTCAAAATAATTGTTATTGTATTTTTTGCTTCATAATGGGCACCATATAACCTAGGAGTTGCAGCACCTTAAAGCCCAAATTATCATCATTATTTTCTTTAATGAGGAAAATGTAAGAGTAAAAGGTTGGCACTACATGACTGCAGTAGCTCAAATCTGCAAAGAAATCTTAGGTACCCTGGGGATTTGGTTTCTTGTAGCACCAAAATAAGATTAAAGGTTTACCTGGCTCCTTTGTATGATGTCTCACACTTTTATGGTGTTCTTGTGTCCATATTGGATAGGGGAAACTAATTTAACTTCAAACATCTCAAAATACAGACTCATCATGCTATCATGGACATGGTAGGTTAGTGTTTTAGGGCATCTATATCTTCCACTAGCATATGAAGTCTGGCATGTGTTCAACATTGTAGCATAAGCATATTAGCGTACAGCAAAACATAACTAATTACAATTGCAATAATTCAAATATCAACATCTCACCAGAGCATGAGCCCATTGGCACTGTGTCATTGTTTATCCAATTGCTGCCAGACGCCTGTCTGATGCAGTGCTGATTGATTGCTACTGATGGCCAGTGTTAACAGTCTCACTCACCATCAGTGTTCATTGTAATCCGGGCCACTGTATTTCTCAACTGGAATGGCTACTTGCCTGCTCACCTTTGAACCAGACCCTACTTGAGGTGCCTAGGTATGACCCTGACCCCTGTGACCCTGACCCCTGTGACCCTGACCCCTGTGACCCTGACCCCTGTGACCCTGACCCCTGTGACCCTGACCCCTGTGACCCTGATCCCTGTGACCCTGACCCCTGTGACCCTGACCCCTGTGACCCTGATCCCTGTGACCCTGATCCCTGTGACCCTGACCCCTGTGACCCTGACCCCTGTGACCCTGACCCCTGTGACCCTGACCCCTGTGACCCTGACCCCTGTGACCCTGACCCCTGTGACCCTGACCCCTGTGACCCTGACCCCTGTGTTGCTCAATGCTGATCACTGTTACCTTTGAACCAGACCCTGCTTGAGGTGCCTAGGTATGACCCTGACCCCTGTGACCCTGACCCCTGTGACCCTGACCCCTGTGACCCTGACCCCCTGTGACCCTGACCCCTGTGACCCTGACCCCTGTGACCCTGACCCCTGTGACCCTGACCCCTGTGACCCTGACCCCTGTGACCCTGACCCCTGTGACCCTGACCCCTGTGACCCTGACCCCCTGTGACCCTGACCCACTGTGACCCTGACCCCTGTGACCCTGACCCCTGTGACCCTGACCCCTGTGACCCTGACCCCTGTGACCCTGACCCCTGTGACCCTGACCCCTGTGACCCTGACCCCTGTGACCCTGACCCCTGTGACCCTGACCCCTGTGACCCTGGCCCCTGTGACCTTGACCCCTGTGACCCTGACCCATGTGACCCTGACCCATGTGTTGCTCAATGCTGCTTGGCTTACCATAGAGGATGGAAGGGGCTGGTGATTAGTGGTGCCCAAGCATTTGACAGTGCAGTGCAGTAACATTTAACATGGTTTCATCCTGTTACCTAACTGAATTTTAGAATACTTCTTATCATGTCTGTCTTATATTGTTATATTTTTACTTGCTGGCCTAGCCCATCAATCATACTGTTGAAGGTAGCACCATTGGGTTGCTGTTCTTCTTAGTTTAAGTATGACACCAGTGATATCATTGAAGGTTCATTTGCTGCAAATCAACATTATAAGGAATATGCCAGTGTGCTGCTGCAATGGTCTTTATTGTCTAACCTTCACCCTTGATCAACATAATTTATTTGTTAGTTAAGTAGGTGAAATGGAGGCTTGAAAATTCACTAGAAATGTCTTCAAAACAGTTATTTTTTTACATTGTCAGATACACTTTTGTTTTCACAGGAAATTATATACATTGTGATATTGCTTTGCAATGTGCACATTTCTAAAGCACTCAATTTCGTCAACCAGCACAATATTGGTTGTAGGCTCCATAATTACCCTAAGCTTCAATAATAGACCAGGGTTACCCTCTTTAGCCACACCATAATTTGGGGTTATTCTTGCACTGTTTGATCTATTCAGCGTTTGATATATTCCAGTGTTTGATCCTTTGAGAGTTTCTGACCAATTGTGATATGTGACCTGACTTGGGCACAGGGTGTGTGCAGAACAGGCAACATAATATGTGAATTGCATGCAGCATGTTTGTTTAGTGAGCATGCTGCACCAAGCATCGATAGCACATTAGACAGCCCATCTCTGTCAACATTTCTGTGAAAGGAACTTTCATATGTTCTATATTGTTTTTCTAGGGTCTCAGAACCCTTCACTAAATATAATCATGAGCATTTGATAATTAAAACAGAGCATTTGATAACAATACCGGTACAAATATTACGACTGGCACAGTACATTTGTCTAAACTTGAAAGTACATCTTCCTAATTTTGTTTTGGTCTCATGAGTCATGAGCCTACTATACTTGCAGCATTCTCAATGGTTCATAGTTCGATACCAATGCATTATTTACAAATGTTGATAATGCTCCCAAAATTGACACTGAACTGTTTTTACTCATTGTAATGTTTTGTTTTTGTTTTTTTTAGTCAATAAATAATTTTTTGGACTGTTTTCAGGTACCTAATAGTTTCGGTGTGGTTCATGGATAGGAGTTATATTTGAGCAAAGTCTTCAGGAGGCGAGTCAACAATATTTGTGTTCAAGGTCTATTTGTGAAATGCCCAAGTCATTGTGACCAAGTCACTTTGCTGTTGGAATAGGCACACAGCTGGTCTAGTATCAGGGCATGATTAATGGTTATACTTATGAGATGCGCTGATTATATAGTGCAGCCTCCATACAGCAGATGCTTCTTGATTCCCGTGAGACCCATGACCCATGTAGCTGTTTTGAAGTGCTGGTGAAGCACCACTGCTATTGGCACCACTGTGCTTCAGATGACCGAACATTTGTGTTATGTGGATTTGTTTCAAATTGTGACAAAACATAGAAAGAACAAAAAATATTGTGTTGATCTGATAACCATTAGCCATAACCAGCCCCACAGCCCATAACTAATGTGACAGGTCTGTCTTCTCAGCAGTCGGTGGCTCCTGGTGTCGCCATGGACCGAACGACAATCAAGTTGATGCAGGAAATGTCGCGGCTGAAGGCCGGCGGCCAACAGCCTGCGGCCGGCCGCGGCGGCACCGCCACCTCGCCCACCGCCAACGGTGCTGGCAGCAGCGGCGGCGGCGGCGGAGGCTCGGCAGTCGGCCGGCCCGGCACCGGCCCGCTCAGCTACAGCCTGTCCAGCTCGCGGACCGGCACGCTGGACACCGGTCAGAAGGCGTCCGACAGCAGCAGCAGCTCGTCAGCGGCCAGCAGCGCCGCGCCGGCCGCCACACCCGTCTTCTCCGTCAGCCGCCAGAGCGTCATCGCCGCCAGCCGGTACGCCACGCCCAAACAGCTCGACACGTACTCCAACGGCGCCGCCACGCCGCCGCCGCCGCCGCCACCCAACTACAGCGCCCACATGCGGCAGAAGCAGGCTGCTGGTAGTGGTGGCAGCGGCAGCAGCAGCAGCGGCGGTGGTGCCGCTGGGTCCACGGCCGGGAGTGCAGGCGTCGGGGCGGGCCTGTACGCCGGGCGAGCGCCGTACGAACCACCGCCGCCGTACATTCACGGAGCGCCAGCCACGGCCGCCTCGATCCAGTCGAGCCCTCGGAGCTCCGTCAGCGGCGGCAGCCACGAGGGCGCCATCTACGAGAACGTGGCCGGCCGGATGCGGCCGCCGCCGCCGCCGGACGGCTCGCGTCGCTCCAGCCTCAGCTCGCAGGAGTCGTACCCGCGCGGGGACACGTACGGGGCGATTTCCGCGGCGCCGGCCACGCTGCAGGGCCGCGCCGAGGCCTACTCCACGGCCGGCTCCCGCGCCGGATCGGTGGCGGACGCGTACGGCGGGCAGCGAGGCGCGCCCGATCTGGACGCGTACGCCGCAGGTCTGGGCGGCTCGCGCGGCGCGCTGGCGTCGACGGCGGCCTACTCAGCTGCCTCACCGCTGCCGACCTCATTGCCGGACCCGTATGCGGTGACGCCCACCTCGCACGGCAATCCGGTACACCAGCAGTACCCGGCCGCCACGGGCCCCGCTCGGCTGCCCGACCCGTACGCCGTCACCCACATGTCCCGCTCCACACCGACCCACCTGCAGATGCCTGCTATCTCCCTGAGTCGCTCCACGCCCACCGGGGAACCGTACCAGACAGGCTCGGCCCGCTCCACCCCGGTGGCGGACCTGTATCAGACGCAGCAGCGCCCGGCCGGCGGCGGGGGGCAGCTGGACTTCCCTGCAGCAGCGGTGGAGTCGGCGGCGGGAAGACCGCGGCTGGCGGCGCCGTCAGAGAGGTACCCGGCGGGCGCGTCCCCGGCCGCTGCGCTGACCGACCCCTTCCAGCCAGGACGGGAGAGCACCGCCGCCGGAGACCGGTACCTGCAGCTGCTGCAGCAGCAGCAACACCGGCCGCCGCTCTACGAAAACGTCGGAGGAGCGACCGGGAAGGTAAGAAGCTGCGGGAAAGGTGCGGTGACCGGGAAGGTGAGCTGCGGGGAAGGTGCTGTGACCGGGAAGGTAAGAAGCTGCGGTAGAGGTGCTGTGACCGGGAAGGTGAGGGCTGCGGGAAAGGTGCTGTGACCGGGAAGGTGATGGGCTGCGGGAAAGGTGCTGTGACCGGGAAGGTGAGCTGCGGAGAAGGTGCTGTGACCGGGAAGGTAAGAAGCTGCGGGAGAGGTGCTGTGACCGGGAAGGTAAGAAGCTGCGGGAAAGGTGCTGTGACCGGGAAGGTGAGGGGCTGCGGGAAAGGTGCTGTGACCGGGAAGGTGAGAAGCTGCGGTAAAGGTGCTGTGACCGGGAAGGTGAGGGGCTGCGGGAAAGGTGCTGTGACCGGGAAAGTGAGAAGCTGCGGGAAAGGTGCTGTGACCGGGAAGGTGAGAAGCTGCGGGAAAGGTGCTGTGACCGGGAAGGTAAGACGCTGCGGGAAAGGTGCTGTGACCGGTAAGGTGAGGGGCTGCGGGAAAGGTGCTGTGACCGGGAAGGTGAGGGGCTGCGGGAAAGGTGCTGTGACCGGTAAGGTGAGGGGCTGCGGGAAAGGTGCTGTGACCGGGAAGGTGAGCTGCGGAGAAGGTGCTGTGACCGGGAAGGTAAGAAGCTGCGGGAGAGGTGCTGTGACCGGGAAGGTAAGAAGCTGCGGGAAAGGTGCTGTGACCGGGAAGGTGAGGGGCTGCGGGAAAAGTGCTGTGACCGGGAAGGTGAGGGCTGCGGGAAAGGTGCTGTGACCGGGAAGGTGAGCTGCGGAGAAGGTGCTGTGACCGGGAAGGTAAGAAGCTGCGGGAGAGGTGCTGTGACCGGGAAGGTAAGAAGCTGCGGGAAAGGTGCTGTGACCGGGAAGGTGAGGGGCTGCGGGAAAGGTGCTGTGACCGGGAAGGTGAGGGCTGCGGGAAAGGTGCTGTGACCGGGAAGGTGAGGGCTGCGGGAAAGGTGCTGTGACCGGGAAGGTAGGACGCTGCGGGAAAGGTGCTGTGACCGGCCAGGGTGCATTATGTGTGTGGAGCAGTAGGCTGTGGCGGCGAAAGCTTTTCAGATCATCCATGAACATCGTTGGAATTTGCCCGATCTCGCCGGACACAACATTTTACTATAGGTCACTAGTTGAAAACCTGGTGATCAGAATGTGTTGTGGATTAGTTTAGACCTTTTGTAAACCTGTTCCGTTTTACCTAGTATTAACCGTATTTTTTGTTGGCCAAAAGTCGGTCTTGCTGGGTACAAGTCTTGCCTCGGCAACGACCCATGATTCACTCATCAGTGCTGATTACTCTTATGTGTATTACTACCTTCCTGTCTCCATTGCCTATCTGACCTGCCCTTCATCTGCTCCATCAGGTTTACATGCGGGAGCCGGCCCAGGCCGGGCCGCAGGTTCCTGTCGTCTCCACGCCCCCTCCGCCGTACCCTGGCCAGCGGCGGATCGAGCAGCAGCAGCAGCAGCAGCAGCCGGGTGCGCCTGCCGTTGGCCCGCCCACATACGCCAACATGCCGCCGGGCCCCGGCCACGCCCCACACACGGAGGGAGGAGGAGGGAGGAGTGGACTGCTGCCCTACCAGGTCACCCCGCCAAAGTCGCAGGTGGGAGGTGCCGAGTGGTTCACACTCGTGATTAGCTGTTGGGTGTTGGGTACATGGTGATGGCTTTCGCAGTTTGCTTTATTTTGATTGAAAATCTTATTCGTCGTATGGCTTGCCAAGATGACGTCCAACGCATGTCACGTCAGTCACTGTTACCGTGTGTACACGTCAGTGACCGGCACCTCTACTGTATGGGCTCGGCTAGTCCCTGTCCCCGTGTGTGGTTCAGGAATCAGGGCTCTTCTGATGGCAGAGGCCGGATACGTGTCACGCCAGTCACCGTCGTCATCATGTGGTCCACAGGGTCCGTCTGAGGCGGAGAAGAAACTGGATGAGCTGACCCGGCAGCTGGAGGAGGAGCTGGAGGGAGGCGAGGAGGAGGGAGAGTACTTCGGTCAGTGTCCCATAGACAGCCGCAGCCTGTTTCTCGTACCAGGCTGGTGCATTTTATTAGTTATTACCCGCATTAATACCGATACAACACTGCTTCAGAACGACTTTTTCAGTGGACAAAGATAAGGAATTATCTGACAGCCAGATGCCGTGCTTCCCTGTCAGCTTGATTTCCATCTGCATCCTGCAATATTTACTGATCCGAAGATACACGACACCGAATGTATCTGCCACTATAACTGCATGTGGTATAGTGATCCGGTTGTGCGGCTCCCCTGGCATCATGAGTTTGCTTTCTCGGGCAGAATGCGGAATAATATTCGCCGCAGCACATTTTTTCCGTGGCAGAAGTTTATGAGATAAAAGGTACGTTAGAAAATGGCATGCATTACTAGCATTGTCTTGCTATATGGCACATATATGACGAATGTTCCTTTATGTCCCGACCATTATTCATTGCACATGCCACTTAACCTTGCGTGATCGTTCTCCTCCTGTCATCGGTCGTTCCAGTTTCCACCGGCTCCCTATCCTCTTCGGACCCATGCTATCGCTGGTCTGAAAACCCGCAGCCTTCACCTGTCTGTATCTGGTGAGTGGTGAGCTGGTCTTCTGCTCACTTCAATCCTCCTCACTGCGTCAGTCGAGCGTACCACCGTCTGCTCATTCCGCCGCCTAACCTTACCTCTAGTGCAGGGTGCTAGGATTTTTTTTTGGGAGCTAGAAAGCGGAGTGGAAAATTCCGGCTTAAAATAAGCATGAAGAGTGGAAAGTTCAACCAAAAAACATGTCATCAGCTTTATCAAAAATGTTGTCCAATCAGACATCACTAAACAAAATTTCCCGCTCACCAGAAATAGTTTTTACCTATGTCAATTCTTACCCATACCGTCCCAAACCGTCTTTCCCTCCACAGGCTGTCCCTATCAATACATCCATAAATCGGTATCGGGGTTCTAATTATTCAATACCTTTAAAATAAGGAGTGAACAATTCACAGGAATACTCGGGAAAGAGTGGAAAACAATATCCATGGGGTGTTATTTTCCATGCAAATTTTCCAATGCTAGGACATTGCTCTAGTATGTACCTAGAGACCACAATACTATCACCTGTTCCACCTCACTGCTTCGCCTCGTTCCTATCATTGTGGTGACCTGACTTGTTGGCCCTTTCACCGGCTAACCCGAGTCGTCCTGACCCTCTCCACCCGCCGTCCGGTCGGTTCCGACACTGCCGCCCGCTCGTCTTCGCAGGCCTGTGCTACACGTGCGGTGAGAAGGTTACCGGGGCCGGCCAGGCGTGCCAGGCCATGGGCAACCTCTACCACACCAACTGCTTCGTCTGCTGCTCCTGCGGCCGGGCGCTGCGCGGCAGGGCTTTCTACAACGTGCACGGCAAGGTCTACTGTGAGGAGGATTACCTGGTGAGTGGCTCTCTCCCTCCGCCCTCCGCCGGCAGAGGGCTGTTGGATTGGTGCCGGGGTCCGGGAGCTGTCCGATGTCTGATTGGAAGATGGTGAATGTTTGAATGGATAGGGGCCGAGGCAGCTGTGGACTGAATCCCTTCGGAAATGTTGCAGTATTTATAGTGGTCAGACTTGTGGAGGGCAGTGCGATTGGAGTACGCCCGTTTTTTTCCGACGCCGGTGCCGGGCCGGCGTCTGCGTGCGCCACGCAGCCCCCATTCGAACTGGACTCCTTCAAGGGTGGATTGGTCTGTCGATATTTGGACCCACATACTGGCGAGATATGTCGCTTCACGACAGGTTGTACTCGGCTGAGATGTGGCACCAGCCGTTCCTGGTCGCCCACTGACCTGCTCCTCTGCCGACAGTACTCGGGCTTCCAGCAGACGGCCGAGAAATGCGCCATCTGTGGTCACCTCATCATGGACATGGTAAGCGGCGGCTACAGCCGATCCATTGCTGAAGCGACTGTCAGGTCTCAATCTTGTCGTCGAGTGTCTGTAGGTATGTATATGTAGTAGTGGTTGTGATTTGGAGCTGCTGTCCATATATGACTAATGTTTGTGTGTTGTTTTCTCTGGGGATACAATGTGTCCTCTTCACATATGTTCAGCTTCTGGTGCCAGCTGTACCGCCCGAGCTGGTTCCTGACGCTCGACCAATTTGTGTTTCTCTGTCAGATTCTGCACGCCATGGGCAAGTCTTACCACCCGGGCTGTTTCCGCTGCTGCGTCTGTAACGAGTGCCTGGACGGCGTGCCCTTCACCATCGACGTCGACAACAAGATCTACTGCGTCAACGATTACCACAGGCGAGTGACAAGCAAGGCAGATGGCATGAGCTTGGGTGTTTTCCTGGAAACGGTCGGTCAGATCGGAATATCAGAACAGGACCCGTGCTTAATGTACCCGACTATTGTCATCTGTTTCCGGTTTTACGTGGTTAAAATCGGAGACGAATTTGATTGGGAGCCGTTCAACAGACGCACAAGTTGTAGCAGTCGCGTCGACGCGTTTGTAAATGTTGCAAAAAGGTTGAGTCGACGTGGAGTAGTGCACTCCATGGAAAGACACCGTGGCTACCTTTCTCTCTCGGGGCCGCGCCACTGACCTCACCGTACCTCACTCTGCAGGATGTTCGCGCCCAAGTGCGCAGCGTGCGGGAAGAGTATCACGCCTGTGGAGGGCACGGAGGAGACGGTGCGCGTGGTCAGCATGGACCGCGACTTCCACGTGGACTGCTACATCTGCGAGATGTGCGGCCTGCAGCTGACCGACGAGCCAGATCAGCGCTGCTACCCGCTGGACGAGTCGCTGCTCTGCCGGCGCTGCCACCTGCAGCGACTCACGCAGCTGGGACGCACCTCCACCAGCCACATGCAGGTCAGGAGGGGGGTCACACGCAGGTCAGGAGGGGGCTCACACGCAGGTCAGGAGGGGGTGAGGTGGGACGGGGTCACATGCAGCTGGGACGCACCTCCACCAGCCACATGCAGGTCAGGAGGGGGGGGGGGGTGAGGTGAGGCAGGACGGGGTCACACGCAGCTGGGACGCACCTCCGCCAGCCACATGCAGGTCAGGAGGGAGGTGAGGCAGGACGGGGTCACACGCAGCTGGGACGCACCTCCACCAGCCACATGCAGGTCAGGAGGGGGGGGGGGGGTCACACGCAGCTGGGACGCACCTCCACCAGCCACATGCAGGTCAGGAGGGGGGGGGGGGGGGGGTGAGGCGGGACGGGGTCACACGCAGCTGGGACGCACCTCCTCCAGCCACATGCAGGTCAGGAGGGGGGTGAGGCAGGACGGGGGTCACACGCAGGTCAGGAGGGGGAGGGCGGGGAGGTCCACCAGCCACATGCAGGTCAGGAGGGGGGCGAGGTGGGGACGGATGTCGCCATTTGTGGCTTGCTGGGTCGTGGTGCTCCTTCCTGGTTATATATCCGTCTTCCTTTCAAAATAGAGCAGGAGAAGAGGCCAGTAGTGTGACGTTATAATATGTAGCACTCTGTTGGGTGAAGCTGTCGCCCGCGGTGAGCACGAATCAGAGGGTCGACTGGTGGTGATATGGCACACGTGGATGCTTCCAAGTTCAAGCTGTTGCGAATGCTTCCGGTAAGCAACCTGGGGGGAAAAGCACCTCCTCTAAGTAACCTACCGGTAAACAGCCCACCTAAGAGAATCCCACTGGAGACCAACCTACCGGTTAACGACCTTGTTACTGCAGCCAGTGAACTGTAAAACAAGGTATGTTTGTACAATTTTTCGGTATTTTCCTGATGGTTTTAGTTACAGTTTGTCGAAAGTTTTTACGTTAGCAAATCAGCGTCAAATGGACTCGGGGGGGGGGGGGGGGGGGGGCGGCGGGCGGCGGACGGAGTGGAGTGCAAACAGGGTATGGATCGTTGGGATCATTGGAGTTTTGAAGATCGCTATTCACTGCCTGCTGCGTCTCTCTCAGCTCCAGCCCCAGCTAACTCCAGGACTGGGCGTAACCTATACAATTTTGCTAGTGTTCTTGTTCGCCTCGTTTCCAGCCGTAACCCGAAACTTCCTGTGACTGGCTATATGTGTGGCCTGTGCTGTTTGTGAGGTGGCTTTCCTCTCGGTCTAACACCGCCCCCCTCGGTCTAACACCGCCCCTATCGGTCCGACACCGCCCCTCTCGGTCTAACACCGCCCCTCTCGGTCCGACACCGCCCCTCTCGATCTAACACCGCCCCTCTCGGTCTAACACCGCTTCTCTCGGTCTAACACCACCCCTCTCGGTCTAACACCGCCCCTCTCGGTCTAACACCGCCCCTCGGTCTAATACCGCTCCTCTCGGTCTAACACCGCTCCTATCGGTCTAACACCGCCCCTCTCGGTCTAACACCGCTCCTCGGTCTAACACCGTCCCTCTCGGTCTAACACCGCCCCTCTCGGTCTAATACCGCCCCTATCGGTCTAACACCGCCCCGGTCGGTCTAACACCACCCCTCTCGGTCCGACACCGCCCCTTTCGGTCTAACACCGCCCCTCTCGGTCCGACACCGCCCTCTCGGTCTAACACCGCCCCTCTCGGTCTAACACCGCCCCCCCCTCGGTCTAACACCGCCCCCTTGGGCTAACACCGCCCCTCTCGGGTCTAACACCGCCCCTCTCGGTCCGACACCGCCCCTCTCGGTCTAACACCGCCCCTCTCGGTCCGTCATCGCCCCTCTAGGTCTAACACCGCCCCTCTCGGTCTAACACCGCCCCTCTCGGTCTAACACCGCCCCTCTCGGTCCGACACCGCCCCTCTCGGTGTAACACCGCCCATCTCGGTCTAACACCGCTCCTCTCGGTCTAACACTGCCCCTCTCGGTCTAACACCGCCCCTCTCGGTCTAATACCGCCCCTCTCGGTCTAATACCGCCCCTCTCGGTCCGACACCGCCCCTCTCGGTCTAACACCGCCCCTATCGGTCCGACACCGCCCCTCTAGGTCTAACACCGCTCCTCTCGGTCTAACACCGCCCCTCTCGGTCTAACACCGCCACTCTCGGTCTAATACCGCCCCTCTCGGTCTAACACCGCCCCTATCGGTCCGACACCGCCCCTCTAGGTCTAACACCGCCCCTCTCGGTCTAACACCGCCCCTCTCGGTCTAACACCGCCCCTCTCGGTCTAACATCGCCCCTCTCGGTCTAACACCGCCCCTCTCGGTCTAATGCCGCCCCTCTCGGTCTAATACCGCCCCTCTCGGTCCGACACCGCCCCTCTCGGTCTAACACCGCCCCTATCGGTCCGACACCGCCCCTCTAGGTCTAACACCGCCCCTCTCGGTCTAACACCGCCCCTCTCGGTCTAACACCGCCCCTCTCGGTTCGACACCGCCCCTCTCGGTCTAACACCGCCCCTCTCGGTCTAACACCGCCCCTCTCGGTCCGACACCGCCCCTCTCGGTCTAACACCGCCCCTTTCGGTCTAACACCGCCCCTCTTGGCCCGACAGAGCGTCGACTACCAGCGGACCGACACCGGAGAGCCCACCTGGTACTACGCCTCCTCATAGACGGCGACTGGCGGCGGCGGCGGCGGCCGTCACACGGATAGGCGCGCTGCCAGTCCTGCCCCCCGTCAGACTCCCTCCCCCACCCCCACCCTACCCCCCACCTCTCCCTCCCCGCCCGCCGTCCCGATCAACCGCACGACTCCCGCGCGCCTGTGATAACGCACGTGGCCGACCAGTGGAACATTCCAGAGCGAGGGCATTTACTTCCAAGAGACGTTTCCTGTGAATTTCGAGCGGTGGTGTTTTGGCGTGATGCAGCGCCGAGCGCGTGCGCTGTCGCAGTGGCCGCTTGCCTTTTCTAGAGCGTCAGTTATTTGTGGAGTGCGGGGCGACCTTTCTGTCACTGCGGTCGTCCTGTCGAAGGTGCAATGGCGAAAGTTTGCTATCGAGTGTACTGTGCGTGCGAGCAGGATCTCTAGGCTGGGAGCCAATGTGCCAGACTGCGTGTGAGAGCTGGGTGTGTGTGTAGGTCAGGACGACTTGTGCCGCGAATGGAGCCTGGCCTGCCGGTGGTCGGCTCATTGTGATACGAAATAGAGTGAGTGTATGGACGGCAGCCGCTCGACTATCGGCTGGCGGACCTGTAGTGAACGCTGCCCGGCTGCGGACGTGCGAGAGGGACCGCTGCCGGACCCGGGACCGTCCTGCTCCGACTCCAGGGCAGGGGTGCCGCCGTGTAGGGCGCTGACCCGCTGTGGTGTGAGTGTGTGCAGTGCGTCAGTGCTGACCGTGGTGCGCCTAACACGCGGCCTGTCCGTGAGGGTGCCGCAGAGAGCGGTGGCGGCGGCGGTGCGCAGTGTTGCTCAATTGTGCTGTGGCCGGGGTCGGGACCACAGCGTGCGCCACAGCCGGCGGGTAGGCACTAACCTCGCTCTCAGCGGCTCTGTCGGCGCCGCCGCGTGTCGAGTCGGAGGCGCAATCCGCGCCTCTGTCTAATATACTCGTCCCCTGGGGACACCAGCCTGCCAGCTGTCTGTCTGTAGGTCTTGTCTGTCCGGCCGTTCTGTTTGTCTCTCTACCTCAGCTGACCGACGAGTATCCGATGGAATACGAAACAGGGACGAGGCAACGATGGATGCCACGTCATTTACGTCCATCAGCAGTCCAGTGATGAAGGACGAGATGTTAAAAAAACACGGAACATTGTGATGTAGCAGATGCCGTAGGCAGTAGGCGTTTGGTTGGAAACGTTCGACCTTCTAATCTGGTGTACGGCAGTCGGTTACGGGCGGTTCTGTAGTGGGCGGGGTCTAACGGGACTAAATTAAGACAGCCACGTGATAACCATAGACACTGGTTCCAGTGTTGACAGCTACTGTATTTGGAAGCTTATGTGGCGATGCTATTTCTTTTTATCTGTCACCCGATGACGAGGCCGTGACCACCACACAGTGGCATATTCCCGAACTGCAGCATCGGTAGCACGCTTCATGTCGAGTTTGTGTCTGTACAGCAGCTACTTTTCTGCAGCCAGACAATTCCACCGCAAACCACTTTGCGAGTGTCTCGCACGTTAAACGCAGATATTTTTTTTGGCTGTCTTTTACAGGGTGCCGCAAAACTGATGAGCGCGGTTTTCTCGTTAAATAAAAAAGCAAGATAAGGGTGGTTCATTATCTTTTCCCCACGTATCCCCACAGACTCGGAAACATTCCCGCATGCACTCCGGCACCTGGCTCATCAGGTTACCGAGTGTGTGTGTGTGTGTTAATTATCCGCCATGCCGTTTGGAGGTTTGGTACCAGGGCCTTCTCTGAGGTATTGGGCGTCATCTTGGGGTCGTCCTTGACGACTGTCCACATATTTTCGATCGGCGACAGGTCAGGACCATTGCTTGGTTAGAGACCTCTGCCAATAGCCCGAAAGTGACGGCGACATCAATTCTTGGTCTTCTTGACGTGAGCGCCGTCTTGTTAAATAAAAATGCTCTAGACATGTCCGGCAGGTGTTTGGCATCGGTTGATAGGCCATTCCTCTTCTTGGCAGCATCGCTGGTGTTCTGGCCATTTTCAGTGCTTTCTTAGCGTATAGTAGTCGGCAAAGGTTTTCTGGCAGCGGGGCACGATATTCAGGTCAGAGAGGCCTCTGTGGCCTCGTCATGCCCTAGACGAGGACTTTCAGGAGGCCGCTTGACAACGTCTCGGTGATATGCAATTCCTCACTGTGTTTGGGCCTAAACTCAGTCGTTTTTATAACCATTGGGTGGATACGATTCACTGCCGACCTGATTCTGGGCCATGGCACTTCTGACCATTTACAACCGCGTGGTTATGCATCGACGTCTTCCCCTCATTCACCATTGGCGAGATGTGGTACGCGCTCTTTGGGTACCCCGAAGAAATCACCTCTGCCGTGCCCAATCGGCTAAGCCCTGGTCGGCCGCTGGGTTTCTGTGATCACCCGACATGTGCATATTCACCTCAGCCAGGTTTCGATAAAATTCCCTGTATTCGCCGGTCTTGGGAGACGGTTGAAACATGGGCACCACCAACCGCTCATCAATGTTTTGGGACACCCTGCACCTATTGCTAAAAGGCTCCGATTTCTCCTAATCATCTCAGATGTGGGCGGAAATATCTCTTTTTTATTTCCAAGGTTTTAGGTTTGCACATTTGGTAGTTTTCCTGGTCAATTGTAGAATCGATGTAAAAAAACGGCATTTCGTACAGATTGGGTTAGGTTTTTGTGGGTAATCGTCAAGCAATCGAAAAAAACGCCCCCTTTAACCCTAAACCCACGCCCTGGTGGTGGTTGGTTGGGGGAGGGGGGTCATTTTGACCCCCTACCCCCGGCGGTTTTTCGATCATAGCAGGAAAAGGGGCGCGGAACGCCGCCAAATTTTGAATAGCTATTTGTACATCAATTATGCACACTTTGTTAAAGTGTTTACCCCAGGCCATGCCAGGTCAGGTTACCAGGTCACTTGAAGTAACCATACCTCCTAAAATGTTTGTGATCATGCCAAAGCTACAGTTTTGGTCGGAAAGATTTGAAACTTGCAGGATATCATGAGGTCATGAGTACCTCCGACTTGTTGATCTCGGATTTTTGGTTTCGGTGACCTAAGGTCAAGTAAATTTTCTGACCCCATTATAAGTGAATGGGAAAATATACAAATGCTTACTATTTAACGAATCTGGATGGTATCAGGTCAATTCTTTCAGAATCATGTTATTTTAGCTCATTATTGATGACCCAGGTGCAATTGCTGCCCAGTGACCCCTGCAAGGTCATATGAGGTCATCTGAGGTCATCATCAATGTTTTGCTAATAACTATTGATAAAATGAAGATAGAGACGAGTGGATGACATCAAAGTGTTTGGCTCGTCAAGCCGCGTTGCCCTATTTGCAACATGACCTATCTGGATCACCGAATGACCTTGACCTGAGGTCAAATTTTGAATTTGACGTAACTAGGTCATAGCTAATATGGTACGATGCGCCTTGATAGGATAAACACGATGGTGACAACAGTATTACTTCCAAAAATGTAATACTGTTGTCCAAAAACTGGGAAATTTGACCTTTGATGACCTCTGGTGACCTCAATGTTCACCTGAGGAAAACAAAACACCTGCAGTAATTTCGAATGTCCGTGTCGAGAGCTTTCGAACGCTCTTTTCCGCGTCTTTCTAGTACCTTTAGTTTTCGAGTTACTTGGGGGGGGGGTCATTTCGAGTTTTTACCCCCCTCCCCCACCATGGCGAAGTTGTCTCAGAGGCCCACCAGAGCGCGGGTTAATGGCGGGAGTAAGACAATACACCAAATCGACCATAAGAGAACTGTAAAATATCAACTTCATACCCTAAGATAGATTTGCGAGGCTGCAGAAGCACACACAGACATGCTGAATGCTGATGTTATCTTTGTGGGCGTCTGCGAGAGTCGACCTGCTCTGCGGCACAGCATTCAACAGGCGTCATCTTTTAGAGACATCTATTGGATGGAACAGGAACTGCTGGGTTGTGCGGTACAGCATTCAACAGGCGTCATCTTTGAGAGACATCTATTGGGTGGAACAGGAACTGCTTGGTTGTGCGGTACAGCATGTATCAGGCGGTATCTTTGATAGACATCTATGTATGGGCTAAGATCAATAAGAGGCACACCGTACGACAATCATGCCTTTTGAAAGAAAGTGTCGGACGGTGTTTCTCGAAGGGAAATGGTAAAGCTGACAGGACGCGGTGGAGAGATATGATCGCTTAGTTAAAACACCGACCTTAGACCGAGCTCTAATATATCTCATTGTTAGTAACAATCTAATTACATCTATTCTGTTGAATAACGCCGCATAACAAAATGAGCTTAATATCACATTCTTTATTGACACGAAGGAAAGTGTATTTTTAATTTATATTTTGATTATATAAAAATGCTCTTATTTTTGTATTATTTAGATATATTTTATCAACATTTTATTTAATATCTAGGCTGCGTATTTTCCCATTTTACCAAATAAAACAGTCAATAGAAGAAAACGTTATATGGCATAGATCGAAACAGCATATCTTACTCAGCAAATACTATCTACGATATATATTGGATCGTCTTAATCCCCCTTGTTCTATGCCTATTTCCTGAGTATGAAGATGCGGGGTCGATTAACCAACACTGTTTTCACATAACCCAAATTATTACTGATGTGAAAAAAATGCAAATAAATTACGCACGTTTATTTGCACCAGCTCATACACAGGTAGTCACCAGAACGATCTGTTTTATTTCGACACACATTGCATATGGCATTTTTCATGGAAACACGAGCTACCAGTGCGTGTGTTAAACGTACGAACTAGCGCTTTCGAGTTTTTGTTGTTGTTGTAAATGCGTCTTCAACCGAACATTGTGTTTTGATATTGCATATCATCTCTGCGTGATAGGCGCCTGGCCCCGTGAGATGTGAGTGAAGTCATGACGGACCACGGTAAAAAAATGCCAACTCTGGGCGACCGGACGCCCAGGCGTCGACGTCAGATGAGACGGACACGTGACCCTCACTGGACGATCCTCGGCCTCGTCAGTGGTGCACCGGCAGCCTCGATTCGCCGGCCATCATCTCCATAGACTCTGCAAACAGCCGCACCGGTCATCATCAGCCTGATGGGATGGAAACTCTGCAAACAGCCGCACCGGTCGTCACCAGCCTGATGGGATGGAAACTCTGCAAACAGCCGCACCGGTCGTCACCAGCCTGATGGGATGGAAACTCTGCAAACAGCCGCACCGGTCGTCACCAGCCTGATGAGATGGAAACTCTGCAAACAGCCGCACCGGTCGTCACCAGCCTGATGAGATGGAAACTCTGCAAACAGCCGCACCGGTCGTCACCAGCCTGATGGAATGTGCAGGAAGACAAACTGCAGGTTTATCAGTACATTTATTTACTACATTTGAGCAACAGGAGCATGCTCCAAATAAAATATCAAGTCAACAATTATGATCGTCAAAGAGCCTATAAGATTATACATAAACACATACATACATATATCTATAAATACACAAGTATAACAAACTTGCGAACAGTGCTTAAAGAAGACAATGAAGTGCTAAAGGATCGGATACAAAACAATGCATAGTAATTTCCAGATCAGTATAAAGTATTCAGAACGATGGTGCCTGATATGTTTGATAGCTTGTGACTTAAACTGACCCGACGTGCAACTAAAAGGATCAGTGTACGGACAGGAAGACATTTAGTCGTTAAAACTTTGGGCACACGGCAAAACATACCTCGTCTAACGGTCTCCTTCATGCCGGGGGGGACATAAAGGAGTGTGCCGGTCATCGCACGTGTCACTCTCGCTGGCACATGCAGCGGAAAGCTCCCGAACAAGAAGGCAGTCAATTTTTTTTGCAGTGATAATTTTTGTGCGAAAAGGATATCATATTGCATCCTTCTTTTGGCTAGGCTTGGAATTTTAAATAGTGCCAAAAGTTTATAATAATCTCGAGTCCATGATTGCCGGAAAGAAATGGATGTTAGCCAAATCAGATGATGCATCCGTATTCTACAAGCGAACGAATATTCGCGGAATATGCTGCCAAGATCGGTTCCGGTTTTAATCTTGTTCTCGTTCTCGCTCCCCTCAACGGATGGCCAGCCTGGAGCGACCTGATCATCACACCGAACATTCTGTTCGCCCTACTAACGATTTTGTCGATGTGCTCTACAAATGTTAGTTTGGAATCCAACCAAACACCGAGGTCCCGAATAGAGGAGACCTTTTCTAGAGCGTCGCATTGGGTTGTGTAGGTGTTAAGCACCGGCTTTCTTCTCAGTGTCATCGTGCATGATTTACATTTAGATGGATTTAGCTGTAGTTTTCAAAGGTGCAACCAGTCTGCCAAGCGTGTCAAGTCAGCCTGGAGCAGCTCAGAATCTTCAGGAGTTATAATTGTGTGGTATAACTTCACATCATCAGCGAAAAGGAGACAAATTTATCTCAATGTTATCTGGAAGGTCATTTATAAATAGAGCTAACAGAATTGGCGAGATAATCCCATCCTCTGGCGTCCCAGAGCGTACAGGTGTCCACTCAGAAAACTTCCGTTGACAATTACCCGAACGAAAAATTCCAAAGAGAAACATGACGAAACATAATTAAAATAAAACAAAACCAAACATAAATATTAAAAACTCCTAATTGACTAGAAAAGTAAATGTACGAACAACTATATGTGCTACACATTTAAGATCCGTGTTTTTTTAAACTAAAAATGCATCCGCCTCATGCCCGAAACGCGATGATGAAACCACCTTCTCGTTTTCACTAATACCTGCACATAAACTTACATAGTTACCATGCGTATGGAGGCGGATCGTACATGCATTTCCTGCAAATTGGTCGAGCAGAGGTGCTCAGTTATTCATGCTGCCGGGATAACAATCATACTACACTGTCAGCGGTCTATTCGATCACTAAACAGCCGTCGGCTAAGGACAGCTCTGTTGCATAGGTGTCCTCTGTGGCGACAACAGTGTCAGTGTCAACAACAGTGTCACCGTAGTGACACGTGACACATGACCAACTCTGGGCACCATATCGTGTTAACGTGGCTTTTTGGCAGAGCGCCTGTGCGCTTAGTTCCGTTTCGCGCATTACCCCGTATAGCATTGTTCACTGCTGTAGCATACAGCTGTCTAATTTAATATTTAATTCAAACCTAGCAGAGTTCAGTAGCCGATGCATCGCCCGTCACTATCAGTATTGCATCACCAAAGTTACTGGCACTCCCAGGAGGTCAGGAGGATGTTATCATCAGCCTCGCTAACTGGTGACAGTGCCTTTTACGTCATAATTGAATTAGATGTCAGGCTGAAGCAGCGTTAGCCAAACAGAGAGTCAAGAAGACGCCTTTGCTACCCCATATGGTGCCAGAGTTGCTCGGCTCCTGTCTTGCCACAGGGAACTCCGTTGTCCAGACGTACCAGTGCTGAATGATAGCAGCTGCTATCATGTGCTGAATGATAGCAGGACTCAGCTAGCCGGTCATCATCTCCAGGAACTCTGAAAGCGCAACACAGTCCCATGATGTGCCGCAATGTCCAGGGGTGGACTAAGGGGACGACGGCGCGGATCAAACGAAGGTGCAAAACGACAGGTAGTGGCGCACTATGGACTATCGGGAGGATTTCCCGCCGAAATCCTGCTCAGGCGTAGAAGTAAGACAGACAAATTATTTCACCGAATGAGGCTGAATGGCGCAATTTATGTTCAGTGACGGAATAACTGGAGGCAAAGAAAAGCAGCAATGCTTATAAATCGTTGGGAATCATTGACTGTGATTTTAAGTACATTAGGTTCAGCAGAGCGGGTCGCTCATTTTCCATGATGCCTTGATAGGTGGTGGTATATGTCGTGTTTGAATCACAGTACTTGGCCATATTTGTGGACATGAATGTCAGGAACTCGAGGCTCTTAATTAAAACTTGCACCATACATTCCTGATTGGTGCTTTTATATTTATTGAATTCAAAATAAATGAAGATAATTGCTGCTTTATCTATACTATCCTAATGCAAAAGACTATAGGGGGCATAGTGAGCATAATCCCATACGTACATCAGGCTAGACAAAGAACTATTTTATTTGCTGAGAACGGGAACAGAATTTAAGTTACACATTGCTTTGGCACAATGCAAATATGATATAAAGGAATACAAGGGACAGCATGAGAGGGCCACGTTACCATGCCAGCCATATAAGACTAATGTTGTCTATGTTTCACTAATGCACGCACGTGTTTATGTTGTGGCATTCTTGCAGGCATTGGTTTTATTTTACGTTGGAAATACTATTTTCAAAACGAAATCGTTTAAATCTACCAAGACAAAATAATATTCACGCAATAGTCTCAATACTTGTAAATACAACAACACAGCAGATGAAACATAAAGGAACAAAACAAGCGGGACGAAAAGCGTCGGTATAGACGACAAGCCTAATCGCGAGAAATACGGGTTATGAAAGACCCTTCTACAATATAATTGGGGCAATTCACATTTAAACACTACAATTGTTAACATATATTCGCAATAGAACTCTATGCAAATTAGAAAGCCTTACTGGATATTAATTTGCATGATTATAATTTTAACTAATAAGCTATTACATATCCAATATTAACCCGATCTGAACTATTTTTACATATTGCCGGAAATATGTGCAGGGAGCACAGGGACCAGTAAATAAATTATGAACGTTTTCGGAAAAGATAACCTTCATGGAAATATAGGAATGTACATGGAAATGTACTTTGGTTTAAACCGACTTTTATAGTAGAAACTTATCCATATTCTAAACTATATTATTTGTTTTGAATACATGCTGTAAAACAGTAAAAGATATCTTATCTCAATTCCGCTGATTCGTCAATCATGCTATCTGAAATGAAACGCTTTCGGCGTACTTCTCACACCTTACTTTTGTTTTATTTGTCATGAATTCCCTTACTGTAACTAAATGATCTTCACTTTATCCGCCCAGATAATGCCACTGGTTTGTGTACAGAGATAAAGTGCAGCTTCTGTGCGAAACTGGTTGACGTTGAAGGGCACGGGAACAATAGTGACGTCATACAGCGAAGCTCTGTACCGTCGTAGTCGAGGGTGCCGGAGCCGTCGGTGTCCACCTCCTCGATGATGTTGTCCAGGTCCTCTGAGGTCAGTTTGTCGTCCAGCGCCTTCAGGATTTCCTTCAGCACCTGCGTTGTGATGTAGCCGTTGCCTGGCGAGCAGACCGGTGTCAGTGATAGACGGGGGGGGGGGGGGGGGGGCGTCGGTGGTTGGGGGGGGGGGGGGGGGGGAGGTCGGTGGTTTGAAGTATTTTGGTGTCTCTTGTTTTGTTGTTGGTTTGGCGTCCGTTGTCCCTAATAACAAAGAGCAAGCATGTATACCTTCTTTGTCGTATAGCCGGAAGGCTTCCTTGAGCTCCTGCTGCATGGCTTCATCATCCTCTTCCTCGAGGAAGTTGGATGCGATGCTTACAAAGCTATCGAAATCCAGCTTTCCGTCTAAAAAGCACAGGGTTTAGTTAGTAGTATTGGCGTGGTGAAAATAAGGGTATGGTGTTGATCAGATTGCATGATTGTATCATCACTGTGTCGTTGCATGATTGATATCGATAACTTTATCGTTGCATGATTGTATCGTACTGAATCAACACTTGACATATCAACATCATGTAAGCACTTCATAAACGTCAAACCACCCACATTTTTTTAGTTGTTATGTCAACGCTCAGGTATCATATAACTAATGATGTCACATCAGTCTACAGCGGACCTTATTCGGATAAATCCGTTATTTGTGCAGTGTGGCTTTGATAAAGATACCTTTGGCCTTATCAGTGCAAAGCTGCTGCAGCTCGTCGTCGTCGAACTGCTGTCCCATGGTGTTGAGGATGGCCGCCACCTTGTTCACCTCAATCGATCCCGTCTTCTTCTGGTCGAACATGCCGAACGCCTTCTTGAGCACTTGGTCAGAGAAGGAAGTGCGTTAGCGCGCTGCACAATCCGAGGCATACTTATTGCGCGCCATACTTAAACAGCGCCGTTATTGCATACAAATGAGAATTAATAAACAAAGGAAATGATCAAAGTAAATTTTACCAATGAAGAAGACATGATAATAAGATGGTTAATGACACCTTCTCCAAGATTTGACATGTACAAATGGTGAACATCAATGAAAACGGCGAAAACTGCAGTAGGATACTTTGCCAAATAAAACTAAAGAAGCGAAACAAAATATAAAGCGAAAATGTAATCAATCGAAATTACCGTAGCTCGTATTTACCCCCCCCCCCTGCAGTGCGCGGGTTAATACCTGTTCTGTAATCTTCCTGTATATTGTTAACGCATATGAAAATGATAATGAATGCTATAAATGATATGCAATAAATACACGTGTCCTGCTGACGTCTACTGGAGCCCTCTGTGCTGCTGATATCTACTGGAGCCCTCTGTGCTGGCCACTGTGTGCAGGTCCCGGTGGCAGACATGACAGCTCTGGGCTCTCTGGTCTGGTCTGGTGTGGTGTG
Source organism: Chirona hameri (assembly GCA_036785665.1). NCBI lineage: Eukaryota > Metazoa > Arthropoda > Thecostraca > Balanomorpha > Balanidae > Chirona > Chirona hameri. The sequence goes on from JAXIVJ010002485.1 coordinate 99,946, forward strand.
GTGTCTCTGTGCGTGCGCGCAGTGCTGGCCACTGTGTGCAGGTCCCGGTGGCAGACATGACAGCTCTGGGCTCTCTGGTCTGGTCTGGTGTGGTGTGGTGTCTCTGTGCGTGCGCGCAGTGCTGGCCACTGTGTGCAGGTCCCGGTGGCAGACATGACAGCTCTGGGCTCTCTGGTCTGGTCTGGTGTGGTGTGGTGTCTCTGTCGTGCGCGCAGTCTCCTCGCTCCTGATTTAGCGGCAGCATCCATCGTTCGGGTCCGGCCGCGCCTGACAGCAGGACGGGGTGGGGGTGGGGGTGGGGCTGACGGACCACTGCTAATTACGGGACCACATGTCCCTCCGCCCCCCCCCCCCCCAGGTATGCGGCCCGGGTGTCAGCAGGCCGCAGGATACATCTGACATCACCTAGTCGAGGGGTTTGGGGTTGGGAGGAGTCACGTGACGTTACGTCACTCACGTCATCATGACGTCACGTCACGGCGTCACAGAATGACGTCACGTCGCGTCACGTCATGTCATCACGTCACGGCGTCACGTCATGTCATCACGTCACGGCGTCACGGCATGACGTCACGTCGCGTCACGTCACAACGTCACGGCACAGTGTCAAGTCCATCACCGCGTCACGGCAACTTGTCGCAGCGTCACGGGACACCAGCCTCGCTCTCTGGCTAAGGATCAGAACGGTAGATGCACTGACAACTGAGCGATACCGTGCTGAAGGGCCGTCGTCGCCCGGACGCCATTTTAGTCGGATCTGCCTGTGGTGTCCACTCTGGCCGCACAATACCCATGACAAATGCGGGAGAACATTGGTGAAGACATATTGGTATCTACTGCATGTTTGAAGAAATACTGTCCCGCAATACCCGTTTCAGAAGGAATACTGTCCCGCACTGCACATTTGATAAACGATACTCGCCTTTGTGAAAACTTCCAAGTGAAGATGAAATGACGCCAGATAAATAGTGAGTGTTGCTAGCTATTCGATGAATAGTGTGAAGACGCACTTCACGCTATTCATTTACCGTTCTGATCCTTAGCCAGAACAGAACCGTTCTGGCTAAGGATCAGATTCACCAATTCATGGTGAAGAGCCAGGAATGGTGAATGGGCCAATTCATGGTGAAGAGGGACATGTTGTTGGTCACCCATATCTGCATTTGCTGCCGTGGGCTGAGCGTGAGCACCGATGCCAAACTGTGAAGGGCGTAGGCGGACCCCCAGTGTTCCGGTCTCGTGTGTCGTTAGCCATGACATTGTCATTAGCCATGAACCGGGGGACATGTCTGGCAGCGGCGCCGCTATTAATACTGACCCAGGCTGCCAATTTTCCTCTCATCTGTCTAGTTATCCACGGCTCCGGGGGAGGGGGGGGGGGGGGACGTTAAGCCGTCTGCTACTGAATGACCCCGTGGTGAAGACACTAACCACTGCCGATCGGGTCACCAGTCTTCTAAGAATTAGCACGGCTTGCTGCGCATAGTAACTAGCTTGGCAGGACGTGGCGCAGCACAAACCTGATCTCCGGCCACAATCGCCTGTTCTGAACCAACCTGATCCCTGGCCACAATCGCATGTTCTGAACCAACCTGATACCTGGCCACAATCGCATGTTCTGAACCAAACTGATCCCTGACCACAATCGCCTGCTCTGAACCAACATGATCCCTGGCCACAATCGCCTGTTCTGAACCAACCTGATACCTGGCCACAATCGCCTGTTCTGAACCAACCTGATCCCTGCCCACAATCGCCTGTTCTGAACCAACCTGATCCCTGGACACAATCGCCTGTTCTGAACCAACCTGATCCCTGGACACAATCGCCTGTTCTGAACCAACCTGATCCCTGGCAACAATCGCCTGTTCTGAACCAACCTGATCCCTGGCCACAATCGCCTGTTCTGAACCAGTTATGTCTGAACTGCTGATCCTGTTGGGATCTCCTCATAAAGTTATTAACAAAGTAATACGTAAGAGACTATGCAATCAGTTGTTTATAAGTGACAAGAACGTTGATAAGGCACAATTAGATTGGAGAAGCGACTGGCAGTACTAGCAATATACCACTCTGCCTGAGTGATTTGGACGGCGGGGAGCTATGCAATAAAATAGCAACGCTATGTATCTATAACTGGGTAACATCACTAACTATTGTCGCGGCACAATACACCTATCTTGAAAAGTGTTAGAACTGTGTCTAACTTCAAATATCACAAACACAGGAGCTTCTGTCGCCCTTTCACCAGTCACCATCCGGTGATGTTCATAAATGATACGGTCTAGACCTATCAGACGATGCCATTTGTACAGTTACAATTGCTGTCACTAAAAAATGTCTCTGCAAAATTACTGCTGTTTCTATCATGTGTCCGATTGGAAACGTCTAAATGTGTTGCCAAAGAAAGTCCCACATTCTTGGCGACAGGACGAAGGACATTAATAGTTTAGAATAATAATTGATTGTTTTGACAGTACGCTAAAGAAAAACAGAGCCCAGGCCAAATCCATTGCTCACAACTTCATTTTCTACTGCCCAAATCAACTCACAAACAAGCATGCAACATCACAACCAACATTACGACATGCGCCGACTACCAATCTTACTTTCCAGCTGTTCTGGTGCTATCTCCACTTCCTGTGACGTAGAACACAACATTCACGGTCTGAATCACCCACACACAAACAATAGCATTCAACAGCCATGGACCAGTGCCATTCTGCGGGATACGAAGAGCTGACATACGTAGACGCATAGCAGGAGGTGAAGCGCTGGCAAGACGCCAACGTCCATCGCCAAGAAACGGAGGCGATGGTTTCACCTCCCCATTGGCACGGGTCTCGAGGCTAGAGACAAACGGCCAGAGTGGTCAGACGAGCCCATGAGCTTGACTGGCACTCGTCCAAGATAGGGTCACGCTGGCACGGGTGACGTGTCTGTGCTTCGAGTGGCACCGGCTTCTTGGCGAAGACAAGACGATATGTTGAAAGGGAACTGCAATGCTGCATTCAGCGTAACAGCAGCTGACTCTGCTATCTGAATGCAGTCGCCCCTGCAGGTATTGCGGTTTAACTTTAACTGTGACTTTAAAACATCATACCTATATAAAGGTTGAATTGGTTGTATTTATATATATTTTATTTCTACATGATTCAGTGCGAGGTTTAAGTCAAATGTTTTCTTATTCAAATTTCATACGGATGTGGTAACTGATAACTTTGGTACATACCAATACAAATTGTTAGCAACCAAGTGGCAATTCAAATAATTTATTTAACTTTAAATAATTGAAAGAGTCATTGAACAGTGCAAAAATAAAATGGTAAACTATATATTGGAAACAGAACATATCATCCATGAAATGGTGCAAGAAAATGCCTTGGGGGAATTATATTATATTGGACGCTTCAGAAAGGCCAAATGTGGGACAAATGAAACTTTTGCTCAGGAATGTTGGTTTTAAGCCAATTCTTAATGTACAAGGAAGCAAACTACAATGCATTTCACTTTTGGACATCCAACTGTTTGAACCAAAAGTCGTGTCAAACGTGTCAGAAAAAAAAGTGTGTGTCAGACTTTTTGGGTATTTGATCCCCCACCCCCTTAACCCGCGAGTTACTGGGGGGGGGGGGGGCTATTTTTTGCCCCCCCCTCCCGTTATTTTAAAATAACTCCTAAACAAACACGGTATCGTCACCAAACTTGCAGTACCTTCTCCCACATCAATTCTACACATGTTGGCAAAAGGAAAAATATGAGGCTATGATAGGTCAACCGGGAATGACGTCAGAGTGACGTCATGTTCTTCGGTTTTTGTTGCAAAATAATGGTTTGCGGAAAACACTGTCAAAGGTACGATATTTGAGATAAACTAAATTGTTTTAAATCAAATTACTGACAATAGACCGGGCTATCAAACTGCTATCTCGGATTTTTGAGATTTTGTGAAATTCAAAATTTTGAGAAATCCAAATACATTTTTTTTTTTACAAAATTTTCAAGAAAAAATCAGAGTTATCAAAAAACCGGAATACATGTGATCGAGACGTATGCGGTGAATATGTGTACCAAATTTCAAGTCGATATCTTTAAAAATGACCGAGTTATGACCTTTAAATGACACAAATCGGCCACGTCTCACAGCATTACTATGCATAAAAACGCATTTCCATTTTTGCTTTTTACTTCTATTTATACGGAACAAACAATGTTCTAAGGTCATTTTTCGCGTTCTAGACGAAAAACAAACCCATAAACATGTGTTACAACGCCTAATGACCGTAATCTGCAGTTTGACCTCGTGACCTTGGATGACCTTGACCTGACCCAAGGTCATAAACAGCTTAGAAGGGTACTTAGAAGTGTCAGACACACGAATGATACCGATTTATCGACAGCTTATGCGTTTAATATCGCAATTTTGCGCGACAATTCCATCCATCGAGTCCTTTTGACACGGTCAAATATTTTGTACTTGACCTGACCTGTGACGTCATCGGTGACCCCGAGGTCAACAGTATTATGTTTCCCTAGATAAATTTCCCAGGGCTATCGAATGCCGTTTGAATTTTTACATTCGGTCCAGTAGTTCCGGAGATCAGGGGGGGGGGGGGGCTAAAAATAGCCCCCCCCCCCCCAGTAAGTCGCGTTATGGAATATACCCCAGTAACTCGCGTGTTAAGCAAACTTTTTGCTGTTCTGGATCCGCCACTGTGACTGTGTGACGTGTGCTTGAATACCTACGAAATGTTGGCCATAACAGTTGGGCGTTCGTCAATAGAGTGTTCAAATGCTGGTCATATTGGAAGTTGATCAAAGCACAGGAGCTTCGCTCTGCCACATCCGGATGTACCCATCAACATATGTATACGCACACTACTGGTTATAGCAGACCGACTTGGTTACGAACACATCCCATGCCTTGTGATGATAACTATGCATGTAAATGAATTATAAAGGGCTCATTGCCAAGTACTTCGTGCACAACGAGAAATAAACAAAACCTACTCGCACATAGCGGTAGACGGCACATTTTAGACGAACTGCTCGAAT
>JAXIVJ010002486.1:0-32500 GCA_036785665.1 Chirona hameri
GGTTGCATTTTATATGGAATTAAAGTCCCAAAAACTCTCCTAACATACATCCAAAAACACTTTTCCGTAATATTTCGCCAGCAATGCCCAACAAAATTACGTCACGAGTTAGAGAGCCATAAGTCAGTCAGGTACTTAGGGGGCCATAAGTCAGTCAAAAATAATGATATTGCTTTAAAATTTGGTTTGGATATCTTCCATATTTGTTTCTCTAATGTGTATTCAGATTTTGTAATATCTTCAACAAAAACAATTGTGGAAATTTTCTTGACAAAAAAATGTTTTTTTTTAAAAGTCAAAAACCCAAAATTTCAAATAATCCGAGATAGCCATTTGAAAGAAAATGCAATTTCCTTTCTTTTGACGTTTTTCATTTACAATTTTCATCAAAACGCGATTTTCTACAGTTGTTCAAACATGTATCGTTTTTCCTCCAAAAATTGCATGACATGACGTCATTAAAATGTCATTATCTCCCAACGTACCATATCAATTTCATTGTTGTTTTTTTGGAAGACGTATAATTGATGTAGCAAAAAGTACTGCAAGTTTTACGTCAATATCAATACTAATTTTCAAGTTATTTAGACAATCCAAGGGGAGGGGGGGGGGAGACATTGCCCCCCCCCCCAGCGGGGCGCGGGTTATTTCTAAGCTGCGCATTATGTGTATTAGCGCGGTTTCCGTCGTGCACTAAACCACTGCATGATATTGACGCAACGTCTGGCCTATTTAACGAAAATGCCAGGCCTGCATTAGCACGCTCGTAAATAATCACGGCATTATACAAATGTGTTTCCATAAATGTAATCATTAGACCTAACTCATGAACCTTAGCCATACCAAATGTACGGGGGGGGGGCACTTTGATATGAGTGCCCCTGGCAAATTCAAGGGGGCACAGTGCCCCGGTGCCCCCCCCCCCCGTTCCGCCGCCTATGGTGGCGGGTGCAGCGGCCGAGCCATGCCCCGCGCGGCTGGTAACGCTTTACCAAATTTGTCATAAATATTAATCGGGCAAAACGTGGCACTAGATATTGTGGATACGCATTAAGGACACATTTATGAAGGTGTCCTATATGTTCTTAACCGTAGCATTCTTTAGTTTTCATTTTCCGAGATTGTCAAAAAGGACATTATTATTGTTTATGTCAGCAATAAAGGCGCAAAATATATTTTGTTTGCTCAGAATTTATCCTCACATGAAAGAACATTAAGTGGGCTTTCATTGCATGCCAAAAATTATATGTTTTGGTGATAAACAACCTAACTCATTAGACAAGCTCCAAAATCGCAAACTCATTGGTTCATAGGCCCTGTTCATGAACTTTTCAGAACCCGTGAGTTGAAGACATCAACAATCCTATTCGAAAGACGTTTTGGTCAATATGACTGCTGATTCCCGGGCCCATGGGCATTTATCTGTGATAAAAAGTACATTGTAACTCAAAATTTGATCCAGCCAAGGGGGGGGGGGGGCAGTTAACATGCTAGAGGAGGCCCTGCCTTGCTGTCGTTAAATAGGGTGGTCCTGATATCAGCTGAGTATCCCATCCAGTATTACGTCACAGGGACTCGTCTAACATGTTAACTGCGGGGGCAACCCCCTCCCCCCCCACCCACCCCCGTCAAGGCTCCTGCACCCCCCCCCCAGTCGAGGCAAAAAACGGTCACTGGGGGGGGGGGGCAAGTTTAAACAGGTTATAATTGTTGGCGAGATGTACATTTTAACTGTTCTGTCCAAGTTATAGGCCAGGGATGTAGGATCCTATTCCGTTGAGGTGGCTTCAAGCCCCCCCCCCCCCAACTTTGACGAGGAAGTGGGTCAATACCCGGGGAAAATCTGTATTTTTGTGGATTTCCATTGTACTTTAAGCGATTTTCCCAGCTCAGCCCCCAACTTCTCTGGAGAAGCTCCACCCCTGTTATAGACCATGCAACCAGCTGCACACATATACATATATAGTTATTGTAACTGATTCATGATAGACATGGGTGGAACTTCAATGTAAATTGGGGTTGTAGCTACAACCCCAATCATTTGGGAATTTAACATTACGTCATGACACGATGTGTTACAAATGGGCTCTTAACAACTAAGTGCAACCCCAATGATTTTCAAAAAGTTACGCCTCTGATGATAGATGGTGTATAATTACAATAATAACTCAAACGATGTTTTATATTATATAGGACATAGGTATTAGCAAAGCTTTCGATAACAAGCATCATGATCATTGCGATATGCTGAAAATGAAAGAAAACACACAGTAGCGGAAACCGACGCAGGTCAAATAAGCCTATTTTTCAATAAAAGCATGCGCATTTTTAGTTGACACTATCACTGCTAGTTTTGCCGAATTGATTCCATCTTCGAAAGTCGCAAAGCTTAAAGATAATCACTTTCCCAGTTTTCAGCATATATTTTGGAGCTTAGATGAACGGGTCAAAAGGATGGATTAGTGTTGGACATTACTCCAAAACCTTAACAACCAAGTAACATGACTAATGAATGAATGTCATGTCATATTAATTTGAACCTTCCTGCAAGTAACACCAATAAAGTTAAAAATGTAGGTAAAGTTATTTTTTTAGCAGGGGGGATAAGGTAACCCATCAAAAAATCACCGGATTTGACCCACTATACTTTTAGAGGCATATTTTCAACTTTAAAAAAGTGTTCATTTTTTCTCTCTAAATTGGGTCCTTCGGGCCCTATTTCCAAAGGGGCACATACGGCAAAGGGGGCACGTACGGACCTTCAGGGGTAATTGCCCCGTTTGCCACCCCCCCCCCCCCTTTGGTTACGCCTATGTGTAGGTATATATGTCATTTTCAAGCTAAATTTGGAAATTTAGCCTCACGTCCATTCTGGCAATAAAATTAACCCGCTCTTGACTGGGGTCTCAGCCGAACGCCATTGACTGGGTGGGGGGGGGGGGGGGGGGGGGGGTCTTCCGAACCAATGATCGCAGCGAGACGCGCAAGGCGGCATTCGAAAGCTCTCAATGAAGCACATCTAAAGCATTCTCGAAAGGTTCACATTGAGTCAAAATCGAGATATGTGAGTGTATGGGACATAGGTACTATCCATTCGAAGCCTTTGATTGCGACCATGATCACCCAAAGTGCTCTCAAAGGTATAATACACATCTCGCATGAGCTAAAGTAAGATTGTTGGCAAAAGTCAAGGTCAATGTTAATGTCACAGAAGGTCACCATGTGCAAAATATATACGAAAGCCATGCGAGATATGTTTTATGGGTTATGTTACACGTATAATTCGATAGTGATAGTTATTTTACCATCTGATTTAATTTAAGTGAAGTAAGTGTCAAACTCAGGTCATGGTCAGGTCACATAAGGTCAAAATTTGAAATTGATTAATATAAATAAAACCGCATATGTCTGGGCCAGTTTTACCTCAGAAATGCAGCGGTGACGTTCATTTCTTCGCAGCTGGTTATAAATAACCCCCAAACAATTAAAAAATACGGCATGAGTTACCCATACTTTAGAAGCCAGTCAAAAATGGTGATAAAAAAGGAATTGCTCATATGCGGTTCTCTAATATTTAACACAGTTTTTAATATCTTTGAAAAAATTGAATTTGTGGTCATTTAAGCAAATAGTTTTTTGAAGTTTTTTGGGTCAAAAACCAAAATTTTCAAAACTCCGAGATAATCATTGCCCTAGTCATTTTGTATCTTTTAAGCTTTGTATGGCATTTTCTCTCTCAAAATATGGCCTTTGTACGGTCTGTTAAATTTTAGCTGTTTTTTTCGTTCAGCTCGTATGTAGTGACATCACTAAATTCGCTATATCTCAACGACTTTTTTTTCTCGACGAAATTACTTCATTGTTGCACAGGAAGACGTAACATTTATGTGAGAAAAAGTACTTAAAGTTTCACCTAGGTAGCGCTATTGGTTGTGCGCAATTGCGAAAGTTCGAGAGGGGGGGGGGGGGGGGTAACGCTCCCCAGTCAATGGGGTTATTAACAATGTATAATTTGGCTGTTTATCAATCATCTCAACACAATTGTTTGAATGCACAACTATTAATTGTATGAATATTACTGCCCGTTGGAACGATATCAATGGACTATGGAAAAACAAGAGTAGGTGTGACTGTTCGTGGACAAGAACAGGTGAAATGAAAATAAGTCATCTCAAGCCTGCCCCCCTAGTCAAATTTTCTTAGACGAGTCCCTGTTACGTCATCCATGCCACAACATATCGCGTTGTATACATCGTACTCGCAGCGGGTTCTCCAGCCAAGGTTCGAGAAATACAAGACGTCTGACTTCCAGGACCAGCAATCTTGAAGTCGCTGTCAGCCAATCAGCGGCGGCACTAGCCCCCTCCAGGGCGTGTAATTATCAGAGACCCTCCAGGACGCGTGTTAAGACGACATGCTACCTGCAAATTGTGATGTTGTTATTGGAGTTTTACGATAGCGCGCGACGGCGGTCATATCCTGTTGGGAATGCTAACCTTGTTCCGAGGTAAGCTGGCGGCCAGACACCACAGCGCGAGCCGCCATATCTCTCTGACCTCTGTCGTATATATATACTCAGATCGCCTACTACAGACGTGCGTGCAACAACAAATAGATGCGCATCTTCGCTTTCGTAACCGAGCACAATAAGACAATGTGCCTTAACCCTATTTGTAACAGGGGGGGGGGGCGGATTCCGCCCCCCCTCATGTTTTTCGCAGATATCTCCAGAACGGCTGGGAGCAGGCCCATGAAATTTTGGGACTTTTCATAGAATTGAACTCCGCATTTGGAGTCAAAATTTTGAGTTCTTAACCTGAACAGAGGCGGTTCCAAGGCACAGTTTTGGGTGGGTTCGGAGGCGACATTTGGCGATAATACGGAAATGCGATCTTCACGGTTTCTTCCTAACTGCATCAAGTATGAAGGAGTTACATCGGCTTACGGTGATTGCAACAAGTGCAAATTAGTTGATGTTAATGAAATATCATAAAAATTGCATGGCAGAGGCGGTTTCAGGGGCTTGAAAAAGGGGGGTTTCCAGGAAGTATTCAATGCTTGGCGGGAAGCCAATAGAGCGATGTAAGGGACATTTATAGCTATCAAGATGTAAAAGATAGCTTCTGCTTCCATTATTTGCATAATTTATTACATATAGAGTTTCAGGGGCGTGTTCAGGCACATGAAAAAGGGGGTGACTGACATGGTGATGACGATATGCCAGCGATAACGGCGCAATAGGCGTTTAGCTTATAATGATATATACACATATGAGACCAGAAAAGAGAATAAAGTCATTTTTTTGCAGAGGCGCGCTCAGGAATGGAAAAAAGGGTCATATTATTGCAAGGAAACTAAGAGGCATGGGCGTACAATGACATAACATACTGCAGTTTTCGGATGAAACACGCACCACAGGCTACTCTACGAACGATTATAAGATAATAGGCGAGTCCAGGTAGGGTAAAAAGGGGGGTAAGTAATGTTAATTGAAGTTGTAAGTGAAATAGTCACTGTTGACTAGTTAGTATCATAATAGCGGATAATATACTTATAAAAAGGTCTTGCGCCGCCCCAGTTTGGATCCTGGCTACGCCTATGATGAAGTACAACATGCAAAAAGGAACTATCTACGATCAGTAACATATGTATAGTGCTGGGTAGCAACCTGTCTGCGGTTAATACTTTTCCCAATTCTACCCCCTTTTTCACTAACCTGGTACCGCCTATGGCAAAAAAATATGATTTATAACTGTTTTTTCTAATGTCTCAATCGCATACCATTTCATTTATCAAAAAAACAACATCAAAAAATGGTTTTATTAAGCATTTACTTCACCCCCATATTGAGTGACCTGCACACGCCTATGATTTTTGCATTTTCAAACATCACCGTCATATATCAATTTCCGATTCAATCTCTATCGATTCCTATTAGTTGTGTTAAAATCGGTCGATAAACATGAAAGCTATATTGGATCAAAAATACCACTAAAATTTGGAGTTTTTGCCCCCCTGTTGCCCCCCTATCCCAAATATATATTTTTATTATTATTTATAAATGTAGATCGTGTTGAGGGGAACCAAACACCGTTTCATTTTTGAAAATCGGACGGGCAAATCTCGAGATCTCCGGGGGGGGGGGGGGCGGAATCCGCCCCCCCCCCTGTTACAAATAGGGGTAGCCAGGAGCCTGTTACAAATAGGGTTAACCCGGCAGTCACTGGGGTATATTCTGTAACACGACTCACTGGGGTATATTCTGTAACACGACTCACCGGGGGAGGTTTTTTTTAGCCCCCCTGGTATTTTCAGAACCAATTATCGTAGCGGGACGCGCAAGGCGGAATTCGAAAGCGCTCAATGAGATAAGCCTAACACAAACTTTAAAAAAAAATCAAATTAAGGTCACATGTCAGGTCACGGTCAAGTCAAACGTCAAAATCGAGGTATTTGAGTTTATGGACAATACTTGCCCATCCATGGCCTACTATGCGCCTATAATCACCCAAAGTGCTGTCAAAGGTATGATACATATCCCACATGAGCTAAAGTGAGATTGTTGGAAAAGATCAAGGTCAGGTCACAAAAGGTCACTACAAACAAAATATCTACAAAAGTCATGCAGCACATGTTTTATGGATGCTGTTACGCGTAGAATTCGATAATGGTAGTCATTTTACCACCTGACTTCATTTACGTGAAGTTAGTGTCAAGTTCAGGTCAAGTTCAGGTCACTGAAGGTCAAAATTTGAAATTGATAAATCGAAATAAAAAAGCATGTCTCTTTATCAGTTTTATCTTAAAAAAACAGTGCTGGCATTTATTTTTCTTTATTCTGTCAATAAAGGCCAAAAAACGCAATTTCAAAATATGACGTCATGCTTTACCCATACTTTATATGCCATGACAGTAAAAAAAGATGACATCATTTTGAAATTTGGTATGTTAGTTGCCCATATGTCGTTATCTGACATATTCCGTTTTTTAATATCTTTGAAAATGTGATTTTGTGAGCATTTTTTCAAAACAAGTTATTTTTGGGAAATTTTTGGGGTCAAAAACCATTTTTATTTATTTCGAGATCGCTGGTTTGTAGCCCTTGCAATTTTAAACCTTCTAGCGTTTTTCGATTGCATTTTTCTTCCAATGCGGCATTTGTACAGCCTGGCAAAGTTTAGCCGATTTTGGTGTCAAAATCGTGTTTAGTGACGTCACTAAATTCACTATATCTCGAGATAAAAAATTCTGACGAGATTTTTTAATTTTTTCCTCAAAAGGGTAAAAATGACGCCCGGATAGGTACTGAAAGTTTACCATCGATATCTGCATTAGTTATTGAGATATTCTCAATATTCCTAAGGGGGGGGGGGGCTAAAAAAAGCCCCATCCCCAGTGACTCGCGGGTTAACCCGCGAGTCACTGGGGGGGCTTTTTTAGCCCCCCCCCCTTAGGAATATTAGGAATATCTCAATAACTAAGGCAGATATCGACGCCAAACTTTCAGTACCTTTCCGGGCATCATTTGTACATCTTTTGAGAGAAAATCAAAACAAATCTTCAGATTTTTTTCTCGAGATATAGTGAATTTAGTGACGTCACTAAACACGATTTTGACACCAAAATCGGCTAAACTTTGCCAGGCCGTACAAATGCGGCATTTGAAGCCAAATGCAATCGAAAAACTCTAAAAGGTAGCAAATTGCAAGGGCGCTACAAATCAGCTATCTGGAAATTTCGAAAATTTTGGTTTTTGACACAAGAAAATTCAATATTTTGTTTTGGAAAAATGCTCACAAAATCATTTTTTTTCTCAAAGATATTGAAAAACAGGAATATATGTCAGATAACGACATATGGGCAACTACCATACCAAATTTCAAAATGATATCATCTTTTTTGACTGCCATGGCATATAAAGTATGGGTAAATCATGACGTCATATTTTGAAATTGCGTTTTTTGGCTTTTATTGACCGGATACAGACAAATAAATGCCAGCACTGTTTTTTTTGTAGATACAACTGATATAGAAACATGCTTTTTTCATTTCGATTTATCAATTAAAAATTTTGACCTTCAGTAACCTGAACTTGACCTGAACTTGACACTAACTTCACGTAAATGAAGTCAGGTGGTAAAATGACTACCACTATCGAATTCTACGCGTAAAAGCATCCATAAAACATGTGCTGCATGACTTTCGTAGATATTTTGTGTGTAGTGACCTTTTGTGACCTGACCTTGACCTTTTCCTACAATCTCACTTTAGCTGATGTGTGACATGTATCATACCTTTGACAGCACTTTGGGGGAGTATATGCGCAATCGAAGACCATGGATGGCAAGTAGTGTCCATAAACTCAAATACCTCGATTTTGACGTTTTACTTGACCGTGACCTGACATGTGACCTTAATTTGATTTTTTTAAGTTTGCGTTAGGTTTATCACATTGAGCGTTTTCGAATGCCGGCTTGCACATCCCGCTGCGATTATTGGTTCTGAAGATACCAGGGGGTTAAAAAAGCCCCCCCCCCCCAGTGATTCGTGTTACAGAATATACCCCAGTGACTGCCGGGTTAACTGCATTGCATGTCTTATTACTATATGATTCACACTTTCAATAGTTGTACTATTAGCTTGTTCTCTCTGCTGCCCTTTTCACCACTCTGAGTTTGCTTCTAGAGGTGACCTGGCCAGTACGCAGCCTATTATAGCCCTCCATAGCCGGGCCATTCGGGGAGAGTGATGAGTCACGACTCTGCCCCCAGGCTCGGTGACGACATTCTATCGCCTGGTATTAGCTGCTCCTCAGCTGCTCCCCGAGGCTCGGTGACGACATTCTATCGCCTGGTATTAGCTGCTCCTCAGCTGCTCCCCGAAGCTCGGTGACGACATTCTATCGCCTGGTATTAGCTGCTCCTCAGCTGCTCCCCGAGGCTCGGTGACGACATTCTATCGCCTGGTATTAGCTGCTCCTCAGCTGCTCCCCGAGGCTCGGTGACGACATTCTATCGCCTGGTATTAGCTGCTCCTCAGCTGCTCCCCGAGGCTCGGTGACGACATTCTATCGCCTGGTATTAGCTGCTCCTCAGCTGCTCCCCGAGGCTCGGTGACGACATTCTATCGCCTGGTATTAGCTGCTCCTCAGCTGCTCCCCGAGGCTCGGTGACGACATTCTATCGCCTGGTATTAGCTGCTCCTCAGCTGCTCCCCGAGGCTCGGTGACGACATTCTATCGCCTGGCATTAGCTGCTCCTCAGCTGCTCCCCGAGGCTCGGTGACGACATTCTATCGCCTGGTATTAGCTGCTCCTCAGCTGCTCCCCGAGGCTCGGTGACGACATTCTATCGCCTGGTATTAGCTGCTCCTCAGCTGCTCCCCGAGGCTCGGTGACGACATTCTATCGCCTGGGATTAGCTGCTCCTCAGCTGCTCCCCGAGGCTCGGTGACGACATTCTATCGCCTGGTATTAGCTGCTCCTCAGCTGCTCCCCGAGGCTCGGTGACGACATTCTATCGCCTGGTATTAGCTGCTCCTCAGCTGCTCCCCGAGGCTCGGTGACGACATTCTATCGCCTGGTATTAGCTGCTCCTCAGCTGCTCCCCGAGGCTCGGTGACGACATTCTATCGCCTGGTATTAGCTGCTCCTCAACTGCTCCCCGAGGCTCGGTGACGACATTCTATCCCCTGGTATTAGCTGCTCCTCAGCTGCTCCCCGAGGCTCGGTGACGACATTCTATCGCCTGGTATTAGCTGCTCCTCAGCTGCTCCCCGAGGCTCGGTGACGACATTCTATCGCCTGGTATTAGCTGCTCCTCAGCTGCTCCCCGAGGCTCGGTGACGACATTATATCGCCTGGTATTAGCTGCTCCTCAACTGCTCCCCGAAGCTCGGTGACGACATTCTATCGCCTGGTATTAGCTGCTCCTCAGCTGCTCCCCGAAGCTCGGTGACGACATTCTATCGCCTGGTATTAGCTGCTCCTCAACTGCTCCCCGAAGCTCGGTGACGACATTCTATCGCCTGGTATTAGCTGCTCCTCAACTGCTCCCCGAGGCTCGGTGACGACATTCTATCGCCTGGTATTAGCTGCTCCTCAGCTGCTCCCCGAGGCTCGGTGACGACATTCTATCGCCTGGTATTAGCTGCTCCTCAGCTGCTCCCCGAGGCTCGGTGACGACATTCTATCGCCTGGTATTAGCTGCTCCTCAGCTGCTCCCCGAGGCTCGGTGACGACATTCTATCGCCTGGTATTAGCTGCTCCTCAGCTGCTCCCCGAGGCTCGGTGACGACATTCTATCGCCTGGTATTAGCTGCTCCTCAGCTGCTCCCCGAGGCTCGGTGACGACATTCTATCGCCTGGTATTAGCTGCTCCTCAGCTGCTCCCCGAGGCTCGGTGACGACATTCTATCGCCTGGTATTAGCTGCTCCTCAGCTGCTCCCCGAGGCTCGGTGACGACATTCTATCGCCTGGTATTAGCTGCTCCTCAACTGCTCCCCGAGGCTCGGTGACGACATTCTATCCCCTGGTATTAGCTGCTCCTCAGCTGCTCCCCGAGGCTCGGTGACGACATTCTATCGCCTGGTATTAGCTGCTCCTCAGCTGCTCCCCGAGGCTCGGTGACGACATTCTATCGCCTGGTATTAGCTGCTCCTCAGCTGCTCCCCGAGGCTCGGTGACGACATTCTATCGCCTGGTATTAGCTGCTCCTCAACTGCTCCCCGAAGCTCGGTGACGACATTCTATCGCCTGGTATTAGCTGCTCCTCAGCTGCTCCCCGAAGCTCGGTGACGACATTCTATCGCCTGGTATTAGCTGCTCCTCAACTGCTCCCCGAAGCTCGGTGACGACATTCTATCGCCTGGTATTAGCTGCTCCTCAGCTTCTCCCCGAAGCTCGGTGACGACATTCTATCGCCTGGTATTAGCTGCTCCTCAGCTGCTCCCCGAGGCTCGGTGACGACATTATATCGCCTGGTATTAGCTGCTCCTCAACTGCTCCCCGAGGCTCGGTGACGACATTCTATCGCCTGGTATTAGCTGCTCCTCAGCTGCTCCCCGAGGCTCGGTGACGACATTCTATCGCCTGGTATTAGCTGCTCCTCAGCTGCTCCCCGAGGCTCGGTGACGACATTCTATCGCCTGGTATTAGCTGCTCCTCAGCTGCTCCCCGAGGCTCGGTGACGACATTCTATCGCCTGGTATTAGCTGCTCCTCAACTGCTCCCCGAAGCTCGGTGACGACATTCTATCGCCTGGTATTAGCTGCTCCTCAGCTGCTCCCCAAAGCTCGGTGACGACATTCTATCGCCTGGTATTAGCTGCTCCTCAACTGCTCCCCGAAGCTCGGTGACGACATTCTATCGCCTGGTATTAGCTGCTCCTCAGCTGCTCCCCGAGGCTCGGTGACGACATTCTATCGCCTGGTATTAGCTGCGCTGCTTCTCAGCGCAGGTGATACGCAGGCCCAGGCTGATGCCGCCGCCGATGACGCCGCCGATGAAGTCGCCGATGACGCCGCCGATGAAGCCGCCGATGACGCCGCTGATGAAGCCGCCGATGACGCCGCCGATGACGCCACCGATGAAGCCGCCGATGACGCCGCCGATGACGCCGCCGATGACGTCGCCGATGAAGCCGCCGATAAGGCGCAGGCGCCGCTGATGACGCTGGTGGGACCGGGCCGCCGGGGATCTCAGTCGACAGCGCCTCTGATGAGCCGCTAATGAGGATGTTCCATTCAAAGCGCCCTGCTTTGTCCGGCCCTGCTTCAGCCTCCGTCGCGATGAATGCCGCTCGTTCGAGGGAGATTAATTGGCGTCATTATGTGGACATACCGTCCGCCCTCCCGGCCGCACCACTGTGGGCAGACCGTCCCGTCCCGGCGGTACCACTGTGGACAAACCGTCCACCCTCCCGGCGGTACCACTGTGGACAAACCGTCCACCCTCCCGGCGGCGCCACTGTGGACAAACCGTCCACCCTCCCGGCGGTACCACTGTGGACAGACCGTCCGCCCTCCCGGCGGTACCACTGTGGACAAACCGTCCGCCCTCCCGGCGGCGCCACTGTGGGCAGACCGTCCGCCCTCCCGGCGGCGCCACTGTGGACAGACCGTCCGCCCTCCCAGCGGCGCCACTGTGGACAGACCGTCCGCCCTCCCGGCGGCGCCACTGTGGACAAACCGTCCACCCTCCCGGCGGTACCACTGTGGACAAACCGTCCACCCTCCCGGCGGTACCACTGTGAGCAGACCGTCCGCCCTCCCGGCGGTACCACTGTGGACAGACCGTCCGCCCTCCCGGCGGTACCACTGTGGACAAACCGTCCGCCCTCCCGGCGGCGCCACTGTGGACAAACCGTCCACCCTCCCGGCGGTACCACTGTGGGCAGACCGTCCGCCCTCCCGGCGGCGCCACTGTGGACAAACCGTCCACCCTCCCGGCGGTACCACTGTGGGCAGACCGTCCGCCCTCCCGGCGGTACCACTGTGGACAGACCGTCCGCCCTCCCGGCGGCGCCATTGTGGGCAGACCGTCCGCCCTCCCGGCGGTACCACTGTGAGCAGACCGTCCGCCCTCCCGGCGGCGCCACTGTGGACAGACCGTCCGCCCTCCCGGCGGTACCACTGTGGACAAACCGTCCGCCCTCCCGGCGGCGCCACTGTGGACAAACCGTCCACCCTCCCGGCGGTACCACTGTGGACAAACCGTCCACCCTCCCGGCGGTACCACTGTGGACAAACCGTCCACCCTCCCGGCGGTACCACTGTGGGCAGACCGTCCGCCCTCCCGGCGGCGCCACTGTGGACAAACCGTCCACCCTCCCGGCGGTACCACTGTGGGCAGACCGTCCGCCCTCCCGGCGGTACCACTGTGGACAGACCGTCCGCCCTCCCGGCGGCGCCACTGTGGGCAGACCGTCCGCCCTCCCGGCGGTACCACTGTGGACAGACCGTCCGCCCTCCCGGCGGCGCCACTGTGGGCAGACCGTCCGCCCTCCCGGCGGTACCACTGTGGGCAGACCGTCCGCCCTCCCGGCGGTACCACTGTGGACAGACCGTCCGCCCTCCCGGCGGCGCCACTGTGGGCAGACCGTCCGCCCTCCCGGCGGTACCACTGTGAGCAGACCGTCCGCCCTCCCGGCGGCGCCACTGTGGACAGACCGTCCACCCTCCCGGCGGTACCACTGTGGACAGACCGTCCGCCCTCCCGGCGGCGCCACTGTGGGCAGACCGTCCGCCCTCCCGGCGGTACCACTGTGGACAGACCGTCCGCCCTCCCGGCGGTACCACTGTGGGCAGACCGTCCGCCCTCCCGGCGGTACCACTGTGAGCAGACCGTCCGCCCTCCCGGCGGCGCCACTGTGGACAAACCGTCCACCCTCCCGGCGGTACCACTGTGGGCAGACCGTCCGCCCTCCCGGCGGTACCACTGTGGACAGACCGTCCGCCCTCCCGGCGGCGCCACTGTGGGCAGACCGTCCGCCCTCCCGGCGGTACCACTGTGGACAGACCGTCCGCCCTCCCGGCGGTACCACTGTGGGCAGACCGTCCGCCCTCCCGGCGGTACCACTGTGGACAAACCGTCCACCCTCCCGGCGGTACCACTGTGGGCAGACCGTCCGCCCTCCCGGCGGTACCACTGTGGACAGACCGTCCGCCCTCCCGGCGGCGCCACTGTGGGCAGACCGTCCGCCCTCCCGGCGGTACCACTGTGGACAGACCGTCCGCCCTCCCGGCGGTACCACTGTGGGCAGACCGTCCGCCCTCCCGGCGGTACCACTGTGGACAAACCGTCCACCCTCCCGGCGGTACCACTGTGGGCAGACCGTCCGCCCTCCCGGCGGCGCCACTGTGGACAAACCGTCCACCCTCCCGGCGGTACCACTGTGGGCAGACCGTCCGCCCTCCCGGCGGTACCACTGTGGACAGACCGTCCGCCCTCCCGGCGGCGCCACTGTGGGCAGACCGTCCGCCCTCCCGGCGGTACCACTGTGGACAGACCGTCCGCCCTCCCGGCGGTACCACTGTGGGCAGACCGTCCGCCCTCCCGGCGGTACCACTGTGGACAGACCGTCCGCCCTCCCGGCGGTACCACTGTGGGCAGACCGTCCGCCCTCCCGGCGGTACCACTGTGGACAGACCGTCCGCCCTCCCGGCGGCGCCACTGTGGGCAGACCGTCCGCCCTCCCGGCGGTACCACTGTGGACAGACCGTCCGCCCTCCCGGCGGCGCCACTGTGGGCAGACCGTCCGCCCTCCCGGCGGTACCACTGTGGGCAGACCGTCCGCCCTCCCGGCGGTACCACTGTGGACAGACCGTCCGCCCTCCCGGCGGCGCCACTGTGGGCAGACCGTCCGCCCTCCCGGCGGTACCACTGTGAGCAGACCGTCCGCCCTCCCGGCGGCGCCACTGTGGACAGACCGTCCACCCTCCCGGCGGTACCACTGTGGACAGACCGTCCGCCCTCCCGGCGGCGCCACTGTGTGCAGACCGTCCGCCCTCCCGGCGGTACCACTGTGGACAGACCGTCCGCCCTCCCGGCGGTACCACTGTGGACAGACCGTCCGCCCTCCCGGCGGTACCACTGTGGACAAACCGTCCACCCTCCCGGCGGTACCACTGTGGGCAGACCGTCCGCCCTCCCGGCGGTACCACTGTGGACAGACCGTCCACCCTCCCGGCGGCGCCACTGTGGGCAGACCGTCCGCCCTCCCGGCGGCGCCACTGTGGACAGACCGTCCGCCCTCCCGGCGGCGCCACTGTGGGCAGACCGTCCGCCCTCCCGGCGGTACCACTGTGGACAGACCGTCCGCCCTCCCGGCGGCGCCACTGTGAGCAGACCGTCCGAATCGCGTCTCGGATCTTGGTTTTGAACGACTGCTTTGATACCTTGGACAATCCATGAGAGATGACGTATTCATTATACATTTTCACTGCGTGGTACATGCACTTCCTCTTCCCATGGTTGTTCTTCACACGAGGCATGCTCAGTTGGTCGGACTGCCGGGTATCGCGGCCGACCCGCTCACGGTTAAACACCAACGAGGAGCGCAGGCCATGAGGTTTCCCGGTGGCGGGAATGCTATGCATCAGACAAAGATCGAAGTATGAAACGAACTAATGTGCGGACAGCCAGCCTAATTGATTCGGTACGTGCGATATATGATCATATTTTCGTCGGCCCGAAATCACCCTGGCAGCAAAGTTGAAGACTTTCTGCAATTTGGATATGTTTGAACGGTTCGCGCTGCCGTACACTTGGACACAGTACCGTATATGGGAAACCACCAAAGCATCGATGACCTTCGGTAACACGGATGGCGGAATAGCGTGTTTGGCATTAAGAATGCCGATTAGGATGCCGACGCATTTGTGTACGACTCTATCAATGTGACAGCCATATGACAGAGACGGGTCCATAACAACGCCGAGGTTCCTCACAGTCTCCGAACATTGCAACATTTTGTCCATGAACATGATTGACGGAGGATCAATCTGGCTGAGCTGCCCACTATCACCACACAGCAACATCTAGTTACTAACTCTGGCAGCGTCATGGATCACAGGTCGGTCTGCGCATACGCAGTGATGTGCCAGCATCGATTCGCCGCCGCTTCCGACCCGCGTGCCGCACGCACAGGGACAAAGCCAAGCCGCACAGCCCGGTCGCCGGATTGGGCTGCGGGATGCGAGTCTATAGCGTCCAATAGCGTCACACGCCACATAATATTTCTGAATCATTCTGAAGTTTTGAAAAGTTTCAGCTGGTGGAGATCTGGCATCACAACTGACCTATCAATCTTTATCTTGCTAATTACCACTAAACCGTAATTTTGTCAACATATTCCTATTCTTACCAACATATTACACAATTCTGAGGGACATTTCTAGCCAAAAATCGCTTGTAAAAGTTGTGTAGTTAAGGAATGAATCGTCGAAACTTTTCAAAATATTTTACAAGTTTTAAAAGGTTTCGCACAATATTCCTTCGTGAAAACGGCTATTGTCATTTTCTTCCCAAAAGTTGTTCGTGCATAACGTTTTACCTAATAAAGATAGGGCAATAATTTTAACGCCATCGTGTCAGCCTCGTCAAGACGATCCGAACCGTACTTATGGTGACCGGATCGAGTCAAGTTCAAAATATGACCTCAGGTCAAGGTCATTTGGTGACCCAGGTTGGTAATGTTGCATATGGGGAGACGCATCTCGACGAGATAAACACTTCGCTCCAGAAACCCCCCAATATCTCGAGAACTATTATAGCATAGGAACAAACGAGAAAAAAGCAATCGAAAGCTCTTGAAATGTGCAATCGCCATATGTGTCCTCCAATTTGAGCTCAGGTCAGTCGTTTAGGCTCTAGAGGTCATCAAATGTCAAGAAGGCTGTTTTTGGCAAAACAGTTTTTCACAAATAACTTTTGACCTAATCCTTACTAGGTAAAAAGTAATAAGGCACTAATTTTGACGTCATCATAACAAGTAATAAGGCACTAATTTTGACGTCATCGTGATTGTCTCGTCAAGGCGCTTCGATTCATATTAGTGTTAACCAGGTTAGGTCAACTTAAAAACAAAAATCAGGCCAAGGTCAAGTGGTGACCCAAGTAGGTCATGTTGCATATTGGGAGACCTGTCTCGGCGAGACAAACTCATTGGTGTCGGTTTCTCACTTCTCTATCTTCATTCTATCGAGAGTTATTGGCAAAAAGGTGTTGGTGACCTCGGATGACCTCGGCTGACCCTGTAGGTGTCACTCAACAAAAATTGCACCTCAAGAAAAAATTGCAACGTCATCAAGAATGGCCTATGATAACATGATCCATAAGAAATTGGACTGATATCATGCGTATCCTCGGAATAGGAAGCATTTTAATATTTCCACATAGACTTATAATGGGAGGTCACGAAATTGACCCGACCTCAGGTCACCGATATCAGAAATCCGAGATAAACAAATTATAGGTATCTATGACCTTATGCAATCCTGCAAGTTTGAAACCGATCAGCCAAAAACCGTGGGTGTGGTACGATCGCAAACTTTTTGGAGGTTGGGTCACACCAGGTCCTAGTCTGGTGACCTGACCTGAGATGACCCGAGGTCAAGACTTGCACATAATATGTGTATTTGATTTCCGAACAGGTATGCAAAACACGGCGGCGCAGCACGCCGCCGTTTTTTTTGCTATCCTCGAAAAACCTTAGGAGTGGGCGAATTTCACCCCCTCCCCCTCTCCAGGGCGCGTGTTAAATACCGGGGTGACGCGCGCGATCTTCCAGGAAGCAGGGAAAGTACATGACGATATAGAAGAGTTGATCAGGTGTAGGAGATGACACCCATTGTTAGACGAAACTGGCGTCGAGGGACTGCTTTATGATTCAGGATGTTTTCAAATGGCTTCTAATTTGAAATGGCTGCCGATAATATACAAGTTATAATTAACACGGTGTCAATTCAAGTTCTGAGAGATTCTCTTATCGATTTCAGCTTAAATTAGATCAGGGGTGAGAGGTAGTGTTTATCTGTTCAATATTATCAATTTCCAACAGCTGGGAGATCAATTTATTAAGCTTAGATGAAATACGACACAGCGGTTAGGCAGACATCAGGCGTCGGAACCCTTTGTTATGGAGTTGATCGTTTGTGAACATGGGTGGGACAGACTGGTTATTGATTCGACACTGATTGAATCGATTGGAATCGTTCAATCAAAATTCCTTGAATCGAAAAATAATTGATTCACCACCAGATCTTTTGATTCATGAATCGTGATTGAATCAAACCCGCAACAAATCAAGGCTGATTGAATCAAAAGATTTCACGTTTTTTTAACGATTCTAGTACACCGATAAATCGCGCAAATACATGCAGTCCCAGTTGCTACATTCATTTATACTGAAATAGTACTGCTGTAACCATGTTTTAATGATCATATATATGTAAGTTTCCATTTGTAATAATTTGATATAAATTAACCACATATATTTACATGTTGAATCAAACGTGAATCGAATAAAATATTGGTTTTGATTCTTTGAATCTGAAAGAATCAATTCCCAAAATGTTATCCGGGAATCGAACGGTGATTGAATCATTCAGATTCCAAAATGAATCATGATTGAATCGTTCCAAAAAGTTGAATCAATAACCAGTCACTGGGAATTAGAAAATGGTGGGGCAAAATATCGCATTGCTGTGTTTCCCGATGGAAATGTCCATTTTATCGTTGGAGAAACTTGAAATATGATACAGGCTGCGGAACATACACAAAGCTGGTAGGGCAAAGGCCCACCAACATTACTGTTATATCGCTAATGCGTTGTGCTCAGGGGAGTATCCAAGGGAGGATCCTAGGGATCATAGGATCCCCCCTGAGCCCTCAAAGGACCCTGTTTGGGCCGGCTTGCTTGGACCCCCGGAGGGGACCTAAAGAGGTGCCTCGGTGTTGAAAGAGCCTTCTGGTAGGCATTCCAACTAACGCGGTTACCTAGGTACCGTTTGCTAGACATTAAGCACTCTGAACAATGTCAAACTCGGGAATTTTAGACCCCTCCTGCCCACACAGGAGGGATCCGGGCCCAAGTAGGACTTAGCAGTTATTACTTCCTGCATGCATATGCGTTAAAAGCGCATTTAGGTTTCCCAATTAAAGGAAATTGTTCACCTTCAACATTAGTTTTAAACTGAGATAGCAGTTTTGTAGCCCGTGTTGGGTAACTGGTATATATATGCAAGTTTTCTTGACTGTAAAGACTCTCCAGCCGAATATATTTGAGTTTTTTGGCGAAGGAATGCGGAGCTGGCGAAAGAATGTTGTACTGTTTCTAGCCCGGGCAGAGGCTATACCATCAGCCAATCAGCTTGCAGCTGGTGCTAGCAAACGAATCGCCGATGGTGGAATCGAGAATGGTGTAGACAGTAAAGTGTTAAAATTTGCTGACGATCTTAAAGTATTCAGGGTTATTAGGAGAGATAACGACCAGGATCTTTTCCAGTCGGATCTGGATAGGTTGGTTGAATGGTCAGAAACATGGCAAATGGAATTTAATATTAACAAATGTAAAGTTATGCATGTAGGCCGAGTAAAAAGAAGAACTTCGTACGAAATGGGGTGACCGGAGATGTCACAGACGGTAATGGAAAGGGAGCTAGGGGTAATGGTTAACAGTAAGCTGTCTGCATCTGACCAGGTAACCAAAGCTAGAAAAAAGGCGCTAAGGATGCTTGGTGCCATTTACAGGAATGTTTCTTATAAAAGTGCTGAGGTGATAACTAAATGTGCATTTGTTAGACCACATTTAGAGTACTGTGTTCAAGCTTGGTCTCCAACGTATGAGAAAGATTGTTGGTTACTAGAAAGGGTACACAAACGGGCAACGAAAATGGTTAAAGGAAATAGTTCACCTTCAACATTAGTTTTACACTGAGATAGCAGTTTTGTAGCCCGTGTTGGGAAACCCCTATCTGCAAGTTTTCTTGACTGAAAAGACTCTCCAGCCGAATATATTTGAGTTTTTGGCGAAGGAATGCGGTGCTGGCGAAAGAATGTTGTACTGGTTATAGCCCGGGCAGAGGCTATACCATCAGCCAATCAGCTTGCAGCTGGTGCTAGCGAGCGAACGCCGGCCGCCGGTTGGCACATCTCCAATGCGAGTCTATCTTTACGCGACTACTTTCGAATCTGATTGGCTGAACCATTTTTTACATTCGCGTGACGTCAGGACCCTGACTCAGAGAGTATGCATATAGTTTTGATAAACAATAACAATGTACGGCCTTCTGTCCTGAATCGGAGCGATATAAGGCCATTTTTGACAATATAAAAAGAAATTGTATTAACAAATATAATCAAATCGTGTTGGGTAAACTTTTTCCAAGGTGAACATTTCCTTTAACTGCATGCATATGTGCATATGAAGGGTTGTTGCGCGCGGATCTGCATCAAAATGATACCAATTTCGTGAAAAATTCGTTTCAAATTACGAATGACAAATTTTACTTTCTACTATAACGAACAAACATACGGCATCGTTTCACATATAGAGGTACAAAGTACCTATTGAGCGCATCGACGTCTACTTGCTCGGCAGTGACAGGTGGTTTGCCCGCCTTTTTTATACTAACTTCGTGGTAAAGGTATATCGTGAAAACCCTTACTTCGTGATTTGCGATATCGCATATTAAAAAAAAAACGCGTTGACGCCGTCATCCCCTTCTCCGGTATAGCTTACAGGACACACAACCAGGATATGTAGTTTGTTTTGGGCTTCCTACTTTCCTGGTCTTGTAATAGCTCAAAATGATTTGCGTGTATATTTTCCCCATTTTTCTGAAGTGATTCGCTTTGTATTATGCCTCCAGTTTGAGGGCGACAGCGATCTTCATGGCCGTGCTGTGCTGCTGCCTGCGTTCATGAGGTGTCATGGATACCCGACATATTTGTACTGTCTTGTGAAATTTGCCAAATGTATTTGTTGGTCTCGGTCAGGGGCGTAGGGAGGATTTCGCCCAGAGGGGGGGGGGAGGACAAATGGGATCAGAGGCCAATTTCACAAAGCAAATAAGTTTGTAATTGCAAAGAATTTCTTGGTTATTACAAATATTTGTACACATGTTTGTAGTTTGGTTTCATAAAACTTCAGGGCATTCTCGATTTACTATTTACAAACCAGTTTACAAAGACATTGTTTGTAGAAATGTTTGCAATTGCACATGTTCTATTTCTCAAAGCTTGACGGAAGTGAGGAAATGTTTTCAATTACAAACTTTTAATTCCAGTGGGTCAGAAGTTCTGAATTTCAGAAACTGCATTGATAGTTGACGTTGTTTTACTGTTGAAGTTATTTCTTGGTGAGGTTGTTACATTGCCCAGGTTGTTAAGGTAATGGGTTAGTTTATTCATAGTTATAGCTGCCGGAAGAAGAAGAAAACAAAACGAGAAATTCTAACGGGAATCACCAGCATTCAAAGTACACGGCACCTTACCGATTGCGTTATGATGTGAGGGGCGCCTCCGCGCGGGGAAACCGCATGGCTATAGAATTGCAGCGGTCAACGATGTCTTGTGCAATGTGCAGTGAATCTTCTTTTTTACAACGTAGGAAATCGGCTAGGATAGGTGAAAAAATGGTCGAGAAATTCAACGATCTTTCTTTTGAGAGTAGTTCTGTTGTTATCATTATGTTTCGCCACCCGGTAAATGGGCAAATTCTGCTTACTTTAATTGCTTACCAAGATCTATTTTTGCAGTCAGAGTTTGTAACCCGATGGAATGTTAATTAAAATATAATTCTTCCTATAACTAATTTATTTTGAATACAAAAATAAATAACAATGTAAATATTTGTTAAATCAATTAGTTATCAATCAAATTACTTGTCATTAGCATCAACTTTAATACAAAAGTTCTAGATTTCAAATTTTCTACTTTACTAAGATTTGTGTTAAATTTTGCCAGGCCGTACAAATGCAACATTTGAAGCAAAATGCAATCGAAAAACGTTTAAAGGTAGACAATTGCAAGGGCTACAAACCAGCTATCTCGAAATTGTGAACATTTTGGTTTTCGACCCCAAAAAAATTCAAACAACTTTATTTTGAAATAATGCCCACAAAATCAAATTTTTCAAAGATATCTAAAAACGGAATATATGTCAGATAACCACATATGGGCAACTACCATACCACATTTCAAAATGATATCATCTTTTTTGACTGACTTATGGCATATAAGGTATAGGTAAAACATGAAGTCATATTTTTTAACTGCGTTTTTGGCTTTTATTGACCAGATACAGTCAAATAAATGCCGCCTCTGTATTTCTGAGACACAACTGTTATAGAAACATGCCTTTTCATTTATATTTATCAGTTTTAAATTTTGACCTTCAGTGACCTGAACTTGACCTGAACTTGACACTAACTTCACGTAAATGAAGTCAGGTGGTAAAATGACTATCACTATCGAATTATACGCGTAAAAACATCCATAAAACATGTGCTGCATGACTTTCGTAGATATTTTGTGTATATTTTTTTTGTATATTGTGTACCTTTTGTGACCCGACCTTCACCTTGATCTGTTCCAACAATCTCACTTTAGGTCATGTGGGATGTGTATCATACCTTTGACAGCACTTTGGGTGATCATGGGCGCAATCGAAGGCTATGGATGGCAAGTATGGTCCATAAACTCAAATACCTTGATTTTGACGTTTTACTTGACCGTGACCTGACATGTGACCTTAATTTGACATTTTGAAGTGTGCGTTGGGCTTATCTCATTATGTGCTTTCGAATGCCGCCTTGCGTCCCGTTGCGATCATTGGTTATGAAGATACCAGGGGGGGGGCTAAAAAAGCCCCCCCCCCCCCCAGTGAGTCGTGTTACACAAAATACCCCAGTGACTGCCGGGTTAAGATAAGGAGCAGTCAGCAGAGTTTTTGATGTAGTTAGTACTCTTTAAGTTTTTTTTAGACAGAAAATTGATTTATGTGGGTTTGAAAAGCACCTGAACTCACCCTCACACTCTAGAACATTGTTTGAACCCCTTTATTATTTAGTTGCTCCCAATTTGTTGTTTGCATCAGCTGTGACTTTGACTCGTAAGAGGATGAGTCGACTCCGCTTTGACTCAAGCAGCATTCAGACGACTCAACTTTGACTCAAGCGACATCCATGCGACTTCACTGTGACTCAACTCAAACCCCTATTTTTATTAAGCGACTCGACTCTGACTCAAGTTGAACCCATATTGTTTTAAGCGACTCAACTCTGACTCAAGGCGAGTCCCTATTTTTCTTAAGCGCCTCGACTCTGACTCAAGTTGATTTGAGTCAGAGTTGAGTAAAATTTGACTCACCGACTCTGAGTCGAGCACAACCCTGACTGGGACTGCATGTATTTGCACAATTTATCAGTGTACTTGAATCCTTAAGAATCGTGAAATCTTTTGATTCAATCAGCCTTGATTTGATGCGGGTTTGATTCAATCACGATTCATGAATCAAACGATCTGGTGGTGAATCAATTATTTTTCGATTCAAGGAATTTGGATTGAACGATTCCAATCGATTAAATCAGTGTCGAATCAATAACCAGTCTGTCCCACCCATGTTCACAAACGATCAACTCCATAACAAAGGGTTCCGACGCCTGATGTCTGCCTAACCGCTGTGTCGTATTTCATCTAAGCGTAATAAATTGATCTCCCAGCTGTTAGAAATTGATAATATTGAACAGATAAACACTACCTCTCACCCCTGAGCTAATTTAAGCTGAAATCGATAAGAGAATCTGTCTCAGAACTTGAATTGACACCGTGTTAATTATAACTTGTATATTAGCGGCAGCCATTTCAAATTAGAAGCCATTTGAAAACATCCTGAATCATGAAACAGTCCCTCGACGCCAGTTTCGTCTAGCAATCGATGTCATCTCTTACACCCGATCAACTCTTCTATATCGCAGTGGCGGCTCATCATATGAGGCAACTGAGGCCGGGCCTCACCTATTAAGCGCCAGTGCAAGTGGCGGCTCGTCATATCAGAGGCAACTGAGGCCGGGCCTCACCTATTATCTGGCAAGAATTTACTTCGAAATATGTATTGGTTGCCATTGAAAAAAGATGTGTGAGTGATTCCCATTGTGCACATCGCAGTACATTTTATTATGGTATCACCGAAATTCTCCGGCTCTTCCGCCCGCCAGCCGCCGGTCCGTACATTTACAATACAGGAAACCACTACGAGCCGACTGAGGGCCTGGCCGGCCTGCCGTCTCACCACCTCCGCCCGTTCAGCCCAGCTACTGAGGCACCAGCGGGCGAACGCCGCCCAACCGACGATTCTGCGCTTTGCCGGGCAATGGTAGCCATCTGAGGCCCGGATGCTCTGTGCCTCCACGCGATTATTCGGCTACTAGGAGGCGTAGCGCCTGCAATCAAAGTTCATGAACGAGGAAACATGTTGATCTATCGATTTAGCCAGGGCCTATTTTAACATGTTAACTGGGCGGGGGGGGGGGGGGGGGGGGGGGGTAAATGCCCACCCAGTGAGCCGTTTTGCCCCTCTAGTCAAGAAATGTTGCCCACTCTGATTTCGGTATTTCCATGTCATTTTGCGCTCGATAGGTATTCAATTAAAATACAATATGCTTACCTGGTGATAAATGCACTGGCGGATCCAGCCTCTCTCCGTGGGGGGATTTTTTTGTGGCAAAAAGGAACCCCTCTTTTTCCCCTCCACGGATTTGGGCCGGTCACCTTATTTTGGTATTCGGGCTTAAGAAATGCACTTTTTTTTAAAATGTGGATTTTTTTTCTCCGAAAAAATCATCCTATTTTTTTTGGGTCAAAAACAAAACAAAAATGAAAATCCGAGATAGCCATTTTGAAGAGAATGTCATTTCCCTTCTTTTGATGTTTTGTCTTCTTCCAATTTGCTGCAAAACTCTATTGTTTACGGTTGTTCAAACATTATTGTTTTTCCACCAAAAATGGCATGACATGACGTGATTAAACCGTCAATATCTCCCACAATACTGCATCAATTTCATTGACGTTGGGTGAGAAGACGTAGGAATTGATGCACCATAAGGTAATGAAAGTTTGACAGTGATATTTATCACAGTTTTCAAGTTATTGGAAACAAAACCCGGGAGGGGTAGTTTCTGCCCTCCCCAGCGTGTTAAGTGTCACCTGAAGTTTTATGCTACAAGCTTAAATTAAATCACTCGAGAAAAAAAAACTTCCGTTTTCATAAAGTTTACTCCTAAGATCATTGTTTTTCACGTTCAGTGCAGGGAACGCGCGGGGGCATACTTGTATTGAATGGCCCTCCCAGATTCCTGGGGGGGGGGCATTTTCCCCTGATGCCCCCCCCCCCTGGATCCGCCAGTGCCAGCAATTATCGCCAAGGAGAGCCTCTGCCAGACACTTAATGGAATTCATTTTCCCATTTTCCAAATTGTATAAGCAATTGCGAAAGTTGTGTCATGCCGCGAAGCGGCGCGAAATTTTCCGTTTTTCGACTGTGGATAGCTGAATTTTGACTGCTGCAAAGGCAATTTTTACGATTTTAAGATAAATTGGGAACGCGCGGGGGATACTTGTATTGAATGCCCCCCCCCAGATTCCTGTTGTGTGTGTGTGTGTGGGGGGGGGGGGGGGTAATTTGCCCCTGATGCCCCCTCCCCTGGATCCGCCAGTGGATAAATGTATACAAATCCAATGCAAATGTCATGATATTCCTAAGTTTTAGTATTTCCCAGCCAAAATAAGTATCTTTGAATTATTCCCGGAATATCTTGAATTTCAATATCCTTTGAACAATTGCTCATTAGCGGCAGAGTGGGGGATATCGGAGGTTGTTGAATCAGGAACGTCGCCACACAATTTGGACTGGGACTGGGCAACTGCTGAGCCGATTTTGTTCAATTTTGGTGTGTGGTTAGGGATCTCTCAGCCGCCACTTTCCTACAAGTCAGGGACGTGGTGCTTCTGCTCGTGCGCACGTATGCACCAAGTATTTGTATCTCAGAAACTACTTCCCTGATCGAGTTGAAATTCACCATACATTTCCTTTGCGTTCGCTCGTTCATCGCCATCTACGGCGCCTTACTGGTTCGGTAAAAAAGATATGGAAGAAAAATGGCGAATGATCTCAGGGTTTTTACCTCGTGGATGTCACAGGATAAAATTACCACATGGATCTTTGCTTTGGCGGATCCAGAACGGGTGGTTGGGGGAGGGGGGCAAAATTCCAAAAAGTCTCACACAATTCTGAAAACGCATCGGATTTGACTTGCAATCTTGCAAGTCTTGCAAGTCTTGCAGACTTGCAATCAGCATTGATAGCTGATTCAACACTAACTTTCCTTAGTAAAAGTTGATTATTTTTTCTTCTATATTAGGAAATGTGTCAATCTTGAGCCAATTTTAGTCCTTTTTTTTTTGGGGGGGGGGGGGCAATTGCCCATTTTCCCAACTGTAGACCCGCCACTGGATCTTTGCATTTTTCAGAAGATGCGGGACTCTGGTGAAAATTGGGCAAATTTATCCATTTCCTGTGGATTTATATGCATTTAATGCTTCTCCAATGACTTATAATTCTTTCAAAATAGTCTTTCAAAATAGACTTTACCTTGGGTCACCGATATAAAAATCATCCGAAATAGCAGAATTGTAGGTGTTTATGAACTGATTAAATCATGTGAGTATCTAACTGATCAGTCAAACAATGTGGCTGCGGCACGACCTTACATTTTTGGAGGTGGGATCACTAAACTTGACTTGTGACGTGACCTGAGGAGACCCGAGGTAAACAAATTAATAGGATTTGGGCAATTGATAGGCAAGCAGTTGACCAAAAATGGCGGCGCGAAATGGCGTCGTTTTCCGCTATTTCCAAAAACCTAAGGGTATCCACTCCCAAGGTATCCACTCCCACTGGTGGATCCAGGGGGCGGACATCAGGGGCAATTTCCCCCCCCCCCCCCCACACACAGGAATTTGGGGGAGGCATGCAATACAAGTATGCCCCCCCCCCCCATGTGCGTTCCCTGCACTGAACATGAAAAATAATGATCTTAGGAGCAGACTGGTTATTGATTCACCTTTTTTGGAAGGATTCAATCACGATTCGTTTTGGAATATGAATGATTCAGTCACCGTTTGATTCATGGATAACCATTTTGATAAATGATTCTTTCCAATTTAAAGAATCAATTTTTTTTGGGGATCAAATCACGTTTGACTCACCATTGAAATAGCATTGCACAGTCTTTTTGATTCAGGCAGCCATGTCTATGCGGGTTTTGATTCCATCATGATTCATGAATTAAACAAATCAGGTGGTGAATCGATTCTTCTTTGATTCAAGGGATTTTGATTGAACGATTCCAATCGATTCAATCAGAGTCGAATCAATAACCAGTCTGCTTAGGAGAAAACTTAATGAAAACGTTTTTTTTCTTCTCTCAAGTGATTGAATTTGAAGTTTGTATGTATCCCTTGCTTTCAATGATAGACAAAACAGCGCACCTGATGCAATTCAAGCAGCCCCGGTGACACGCGCACAGCTGGGGAGGGGCAGAATCTGCCCCCTCCCCCGGATTTTCTCAATAACTTTAAAACTGTGATAAATATCAACGTGAAACTTTCAGTACCTTATACTGCATCAATTCTACGTCTTTTAAAAAAAATCAATGAAAGTAATGTAGTATTTTGGGAAATAATAACGTTTTAATGACTTGTCATGCCGTTTTTGGTGGGAAAACAATAAATATTTGAAAAATCGTAAACAAATACAGTTTTAAAGCAAATTGCAAATACAAAACGCCAGAAGGAAAGAAATGACATTCTCTTCCAAATGGCTATCTAGGATTTGTGATATTTCTGGTTTTTGACCCCCAAAACATTTTTTTTATCGGAAAAATGTCCACAAAATCAATTTGTGTCAATTCGAAAAGTGAATTTCTTAAGCTCGAATACCAAAATAAGGTGACCGGTCCAAAATCCGCGGAGGAAAAAAATGGGGGTACCTTTTGCCACAAAAAGATGCCCCCAAAAATGGGGTACCTTTTTGCCCCCTAGGGGTTTTCCCTTAAAATAGGCCCTGGATTTAGCCGCATTTTTATTTGAAAGTTATCATCTATTATCCACATTACGACATTTTACTATCGCACCCCAGTCAGCTAGCGTCGGCGGCGGGCAGGCCGTTGGCGGCCGAGTAAAGCGGCAACTTTTGAATCCCCTGCAACGCTATGACGATGTTTTCCATCGAACTTTGGTATTCTTTAGATAGGTGAATATTCATCACTATAAGATGCACATTCTTTAATATCTCGTCAAATATAACTTAATTTTGTCTTTATAGTTCGTCACGGGTATGCTGATGTTTCAGAAAATGTGGCAGCTCTCTCGCCCGGCTGCATGGTCCAGGGCCTAAGAATGAAATATGCTGATGATTCGTTTATATACAACGATGGCGCAAAAACCTCTGGTGGAGTAGGATGTTCATACATACATGGTGACAGGTATAGACAATTCGAACTTCCGGACCAATGTTCTATATTTACTGCGGAGGCGACCGCTATACTACAGGCTCTGGCATATATGTGGAAACTAACCATATCATGAAATGTGTGATGTGCACTAACTCTCTGACTGTCGTGACTGCCTTAGGGTATTCTCCAACCGACAACCCGACTGTGACCGATTATGACTATCTTTAACTATCCTTGACGACTATCCTTGACTATGTTCACCGACTTATAGAAACAGGACACACGCTTGTTATAGTCTGGATCCCGGGGCATAGTAATATTACTGGAAACGAGATTGCCGACATGCAAGCGAAAGCGACCATAGGACTAAATGAAGTATGTGCGATCCAGATGGGGCCGAAAGAATACTGTCCTGTCATACGTAAATCGGTCCGTGAGCTCTTCAATCGATTCTGGATTGACTACAGCCCTAACACTGGTTAGCTGGTATTTTTTAAGTAAATGATCACATTGATCAGTCAGAACCCCCCAGGCATGGGTCCGCCAGCTCTGCCATGGTGCTATTGGAGCTGTGTGGACTCATGTGGAACGAATCTGGGAATGGATGGGTGTATGGGTGTTGAAAAACACCATAGCCTGGCAGAAAGGCTGTTTTAGTCTGTTTTAATCTTGGAGACTGGAGGGTTCACATTTGCAACAAAATTAAGTAATTTATCTACTCATATGTAGACTGTTTTGTTCCAGTTTAAGGAGTTGCTCCTGGACCAGCCCCTAAGCATCTAGAACTACATCATTCAGATCAGATTCATTCAGATTAGACCTGCTAAGGTCTTCTGGGAGGGCCCGTGAACCTGCTAAATTAATTAATGATTGTACTTATGCAGCATGCAGGAGACAAGTCTGGTAGTGCAATTTGTAGAAAATACAACAAAAATACATGCTTATGCAATCTTGATCAATATTGAGTCTGACACACGCATACTCCTCATATACCAGGTGACTGGTTGAGCGATATTATCATGAAAATGACTATCATCATAGAATGTTCACACATTACAGTGTCATTGATTGGTTGTGAGCATTTTTGTTTGTTTGCTCCTGTTTCAGGTCAACTGAAGCTCAATTCACATCAGTATAACAAAAACAGAACCTCATAATACATCTTACTCACATACTTCTATGTGATGGTGTGATGAATAAGTAGCCATACAACAATACAAAATCAAAGTGCCATTGTGACTGATAGTATTTTTCAGTCCTTTCCCATTCATAGAAATAGTATGCAAATATAGCGCACAAGTTACATTTACAATAAAGGAAAAGACATCATTTATTGTGACGTGACAACTTGGAAAACAGGGTTTTTTTCTTTGCTTTATTGTTTTCATATTTAATTCAATACTGAATATTGTGATTTAAAATATGCGTTTTTTTCTTCTTTTCTTGACATGGTGTTGCCTTTTTGTGTAATTATTGAATTGTATGGACACACTGCATACTCATCACGTGATTATTGGTGGTGAATGTATCCATGCAATTTGGTTATCATTAAAATACTGCCATAATACGTAATATATGTATTCCCTGAGCTTCCCCAAGGGAATATTGTATCCTTGTACAAAACAGTATACTTTATTGCATAATCACATTTATAAACAACTTGTAGCAAAGCTAGAGTTGTTCCTTTATTAAGTAGGAATATTATATGAACCTGTGTGAGAGCACTGCCTACCCACAAACTCTCGATCAACAATTGTTTTCACCATTCCCTACAATTGGCCCTTCTGACCTATCACAGACCCAAAACACTTTTGAAACTCTTAGAACAAATTGTAAATATTTCAGCTTACCAAATGAATCTGTTAGCAGTCAAGAACCTCACATTTCCCACCAATTTAGTATTATTCATGTGAATGCAAGGTCCATGTTATCTGATGATAAGTTTTCAGAGTTTCAAGTATTCTTGCACCTCACAAAATGTAAATGGTCTTCCATATGTGTTTCAGAGACTTGGTTACATGATGGGTTAGAGGAAAAAAGAAGTTTAGAAGGCTACTCATGTTTTTTTGACAATCGAGATGTGGGCGTTGGTGGAGGAGTAGCGATTTATGCAAGAAATGATTGCTTAAAGAGTATAAGGAAAATGCCCAAACTTGTTAAATGTACAGAATCTTTACTTTTGGAGTGTCAATTGAGTAGCACTTTATTTATTACTGTTTTCCTTTTATATAGGCCTCCTAACCTCAACCATAGCATTTTCAATGATGAGTTTGGGATTGCTCTTGATTTTCTTTCTACCAAAAACAAAACTATCTTTCTTTGTGGAGACTTTAATTATGATCTTCTAAACATGAGCCATAACAGCCAAACTTTATATTTTTTAGTACCTTGGCATCGTCTGGTTTTCTGCCATTAATATCCAAGCCCACTAGAGCTCAAGACACTTGTGCTTCTCTCATTGACAATATAT
The DNA here is from genome assembly GCA_036785665.1 of Chirona hameri. Classification (NCBI taxonomy): domain Eukaryota; kingdom Metazoa; phylum Arthropoda; class Thecostraca; order Balanomorpha; family Balanidae; genus Chirona; species Chirona hameri. The sequence goes on from JAXIVJ010002486.1 coordinate 30,486, forward strand.
TTTGTAACAACCTGGGCTGTGTTCAAAATTCTGGTATAATATTTGATGATACAAGTGACCATTTTCCAGTATTTGCAACTTTAAATAAACACATTGTGCTCAATGAAAACATAAGAGAAACCAAGGTCAATTTTGATTACAGCAAAATTACTCAGTTCACAAGTCACTTGATACATGCACTAGATGGTTTTGAAAATATAAGTGATCCAGAGGAAGCATGTGATGTTCTTTTACATGCCTATTCAACAACCAAAAATCGGTATAGTTATCAGCATAAAACGAATAGAAAAAATAGCGCAATTAAGCCATGGATATCTCCTGCAATCCTTTCATCAATCATTCACCGATCAAAGCTATTTGCCTTGAAGCAAAAACATCCTTCACCAAATAACAAGAAAAAGTATAATCAGTATAGGAACATCCTAAATGGGATTATAAGATGTGCAAAAAAGAAATACATAGAAACTCAACTTGAAACAAACATAAATAATGCAAAGAAAATGTGGAACATACTTACTGAACATGCAATAGGTAAAAGCAAAACAAAGCGCTTACCTAATTCCTTCAAGAATGAAAATGATATTGAAGTTGATAACCCAAACGAAATAGTTAATAGCTTTAACAAATTTTTCAGCTCTGTGGGGAAAGTACTACAAAGTACAATTAACCCATGCTCTGAGAGCCTCTTAATGTTTGTAAATTCTTGTAATAACACAATAAATCAAGTGGAGCTCACAAACAGTGATGAACTTATGAAAGTTGTTACAAACATGAAAAATGTAGGGGCTGGTGTTGACAACATTAATGGTAAATTGTTTAAACTTACTCATAATTCCATCATTCATCACATTGTGCATTTGGTAAATTGTTGCTTACAAGCTGGGGTATTTCCCAATAAACTTAAAATTGCAGTGGTTAAACCGATCTTTAAATCAGGAGATAATACAAATATGAACAACTACCGGCCAATTAGCATCTTGCCCTACCTTTCAAAAATTCTGGAAAAAATTATACATCATAGTAATGGATCATATTTCAAATATTCTTTATATTCTTTGCGATATTCTTATTACGATATTCTTTGCTGTAATCAATTCGGTTTCAGAAAGGGCCACTCAACATATATGCCCCTGCTCCTCCTACAAGATAAAGTCCTAAAGGCATTTGAGCACAACAATATTACATGTGGGATATACTTAGACCTAAAAAAAGCTTTTGACACAGTGGATCATAGCATACTACTAAGCAAACTCAGGGCATATGGCTTTTTGGACACATTTATAAATTTAATTGAATCGTATTTAAATGATCGATATCAGTGTGTTGAATATCTCAATATAAAATCCAGTTTGCAAGAAATAAACATTGGTGTCCCACAGGGATCTATTTTGGGACCCCTGCTCTTTATTCTGTACATAAATGATCTTCCTAATGTTTGCAAACAGGCATCAACTTTGTTATATGCAGACGATACAGCAATTTTCTTTGAAGCCGATAACGCAATAAAACTACAAAATATGATAGACTCAAATTTACTAATGCTTTGCAAATGGTTTCAGATAAATAAACTTTCCTTGAACACTAGGAAGACGTTTTATCAACTGTATAATAGTAGTAATCAAGATGTAAAGATTAAAGTAATTTTGAATGAAGCCATTATCAAACACTCTGAGACTGTAAAGTATCTTGGCGTATACATAGATACAAACCTAAAGTGGAAGAGCCACATTGATCACATAACTGTCATAATTAGCCGAAATATTGGCATACTAAAGCGATCAAGATCCTTCCCTGGCCGCAAATATCTGTTATTATTGTATAATAGTCTAGTTATGCCCTATCTCAATTATTGCTGCCTTATTTGGGGAAATTCGGCGCAAAAATTACTCAATAAACTATTAATTCTTCAGAAGAAAGCAGTTAGGATTATTGACAATCAACATAGGATTGCCCACTCGAACCCAATATTTCTTAAACTTCAGCTACTTAAACTTACAGATATTGCTAAACCATTC